>APFE031620171.1:0-12473 GCA_000404065.3 Pinus taeda
TGTGGGCCCCGTTTGGGTAAATTGGTACACCAATTTCCCGGGGTCGTAACTTTGGCATACGATCTCTGTTTGACGCGTACAATAGATCATTAGAAAGATCTATCCGAGCACTACCACGGGTACAATAGCCCCCATATTTCCCAAAAAACTTCGTTTAGGGCCTCAAAACGGCTCCGACTATAGTAGTCAGATCTGCATTCATTGGCCTCAACACTCAGCTCTAACTACTATAGCTTGGTTAAGGCAGAGGATGAAGCAAGCAGGGTCCTCCATTGAGACTAAGGTTTCCTTAAGGTAGCGGACAACCTTTATTTGCCAGAGAGTCTGGTTGCTTGTATAAATCCCGTAGAATGTGGTAAAAGTCAACTCTGTCAAAATCTTTCAAAGTGTTTATGATTCGCTACAGAGTTTTGTTTAATGCGGGATTACAAAAATGATCTTCGGAGTTTAAAAGTTTAATTCAACGATTGCTGACTGAATCATTCCTTTCTCCTGTCGAGCAGGATCCTATCCATGCAGAAGCTTCTGAAGGTAAAGAGGAGGCAAGAGTTGATTTACTTGCAATTTCCAATAAGAGGGCTTTCACTTTGGCCACCACTACCACTGAATTCAGAAGCCTGTTGTTGGAAACACAGTTGTTTCTAGCCAGCCACACTTTCCACCAAAGGCATTTTGGAATAGCTTGCCAGATGTTGTTCCATACTGCATTTTTAGCCTCTTTCTTAGGATTTTAGTCTGTCCAGGAGATGTAAAGAGAAACGATAGATGTCTGGGAGGGGGAGGGAGCACTAAGATCGTGAAGGACCAAATTCCAGACTTCTTGTGTGAAATTGCAGTCAACCAATAAGTGATTAGAGGTTTCAATAGCAGAGTTGCATAAGCAACATCTAAAGGGGTTGTGGAAGCCTCTTTTGTTCATATTTTCACCTGTTAGTGCCTTTCTATACATGAGTAACCATGTGAAGAAATTCACCTTTTGTAGGCTAAAGGGGGACCAAATTGATTTCCAGCGCTTCGATGTCAGTGAAGGGGCATGAGTAGATTGTAAAGAGGAGAAACCTTGAGTTGCTGTGTAAATTCCTATTCTTCCCCACCCCCATTTGTCCTTGGATGAGCGGTGGACAGAGGTGAGGCCAAAGGGAGCTGTATACAACAAGTTTTTTTTTAGCGTGAAGAGGTTTTGGGACCCCTCGAAAAGTCCATCCTGCCCAATTCCCTTTGTTGTCCCAAAAGCAAATGTCTGCAAGCCAGAGGAGACCTTTGTTCACTAGCCAGATCTTTAACTCGTTGTATGAATTTAGGGAGGCCAAAAGGGCATTCCCTTGAAAAGTATCCTCCCACAGTAAGGTTCTCTAACCATTTCCCGAGATTCTGTATAAATGCTACTGTAAGTAATTGATGCATCTTCTGCTTAAATTCCAAATTGTTGTTCCTGTTGGAGTAGATGTTGTTGTAAGGTTTCTCAAGGAGCCTCCCTTTAGGTATTTCATCTAGAGGATCTTGCTGACATGATGTTTTTTGTCTGCGTACAGCTGCCATATGATTTTTCCACCAAGAGCCATTTTTTCCAGGGCTGGATCCTGAATCTGTAACCCACCTTCCTGGAGTGGTATTTTAAGGATATCACATCTTACCAGATGTAACTTGCTCTAGTTTCCCTTACTCCTGTTCCATAGAAAATCCTGAAGGAGCTTGAAGATATGTTCCGTGATAGATTTGGGCACTAGCAGGAGGGAAGACTGGAAGATGGGGAGGGCAGAGAGGACTGCCTTTATCAAAACCAGCTTCCGAGTCTTTGTTAGCCATTGGCCTCCCTAATATGCTATTTTTGCTTTCATCTTGCTAATTACTTCAATCTAGAGGGAGGGAGGGCTTGGTTCCAAGGTTAAGGGAAGGCCTAGGTATTTGATCTTTTCCCATTTGTCATACCCAGGGAATCCCAAGGAGTAAGAGATTCGAAGGATAGTTGGATGATCTACATTCCAACTGTAGACAACACTTTTTATTTTTTTGATCAAGGCCCCTATAATTAAGCAGAAGTGTTGAAGAATTTAATTAAAAGCCCTTCCTATCCTAATTGAGGCCCCTCAAAAGAGAAGAGAGTCATCAGCAAAGAGGGCATGATTTATATGATCCACACCTCTTGCTGCCTTTGCCTGGGATAGAGCCTGCTCCCTTTTAACTATTAGCTTTCTGCTTAGGTATTATTCCAACAGGATATATATAAAGGGTGACAATAGGCACCCTTGGTAGAGCCCTCTTGTAGCTTGGAAGAAATCAACAGGTCTGCCATTGACCAGGGGCGCTATCCAAGGTCTATATGTGCAGGATTTTATCAAGTTGACAAACTCAGCACTAAAACCAAAAGAGAGAAGAATTTGATAGATGGATGAGAATTTAACCCGATCAAAAGCATTTGACATATCCAACTTGATGAGCATGCCTTTTTCCTTCGAAATGTGGCGAAATTGGAGGGCTTCTTGCACTTGGATCACATTTTCTATGAGGTGCCTTCCTTTGACAAAACCGCCCTGGAGAGGGGAGATCAGATTCCCTAACAGAGTCTTGAGTCTATTGGTTAGTAGTTTGGCGAGAATCTTGTTTGAGGCATTGTAGAGTGAGATAGGCAAGAACCTGTTGAAAGTCTCTAAGTTAGCTTCTTTCGGGATTAGAGCAAGGAAGGTGGAGTTGGTGCACCCTCCCACTTTGGATTTCTTTTCAAAGGCTTTTATCATTCAGAGGAGATTGGGTTTTATTACATTCCAGCAAGCTCTATAAAAATGGATGGTGAAGCCATCCGACCTAGGGGCTTTATCCGGCTCCATTGACCATATGACTTCCACTATCTCTTTTTCAGTGACAAGCGAAGGGATGTTTGACAAAAATTCAGCAACTAGATCATCATCAGAAGAACCATCCTCCTGAAACAGTTGTTGAAAATGAGATGTGGCGGCCTGTTTCAAAAGAGGTTGTCCTTTGATGACTACTCCATCCCTGGTGGATATTTCCAAGATGTGATTCCAAGAGAGACGAGCTCTGCATTGTCTGTGAAAGAATGATGTGTTTCTATCTCCAGCTTGCAGCTAGAGGCTGCAAGACTTGAGGTGCCAATACTCCTCTTCCTGGCGAAAGGAGAGAAAAGAGTTGAACTTGGTGTTCTGTTCGATGAGCAGCTAAGCTTTAGTGGTTTCAGTTTCTTCCATGCCTAGTTGAATCTCAGTTAAAGCCTACACAATCTTTTGTCTATTGCTCGTTGGAGTGGAGAGGGGTTTTTTTTTGCCCAGGTTTTTAAGGCATATTTAGTGTACTTAAGTTTCTGCTCCCACACAAAGCTGGGGGATCCTTCAATTGGTTGCAACCAAGCTTGAGCCATTATGTCAAAGCCCTCTCTCGCTACCCAAAGAGGACTGAATCTAAAGGGAATAGGGCCTAAGTATTTCTCTTTTTGTAGCAGTAGCGAGATGGGGTTATGGTCAAATGTTATCTTGGGTAGAATTTTTGAAGCGATTAAATGCTTCCCCTCCATTAAAGAACCTTGAACTAGAAACCGGTCTAGATGAGCAGCAATGTTGGCATTACCAACTCTATTGTTGGTCTAGGTATAACAACCTTTCTTAGGTTTGAGGTCAAGGAGGTCCCAAGCAAGAATCAGAGACCTCATCGAGACATAGAAGGGATCTTTACCCCAAACTCCATATTTTTTCTCTTTCAGATCTAAATTGATGTTAAGATCCCCCACTAGTATGATGTTTGGGGGAGTCTAGATTTCTAGGAAGTCTGAGAGAGAATTCCAACATTCCTTTTCTAGGAAATTAACTGGGACATAAAGATTGAAGAGAGCCAAAGAAATCTTACTTGGAAGATGTTAAAGTTTTGTGTATATCCAGTGTTGGTTTGCGAAGGAGTTTTTCAGCTGAAACATATCCTCTGACCATAAGGTTGCAAGAACCCCTGAAGTACCTCGGGCGCTGACTGCTTTTCTTGAGTTCTTATTCCACTTGATTCAACTTAAGGATAGAAGAGCATCCTCTTCAATCTTTGTCTCTTGGAGTAGGAGGATACATGAGGATTCCATTCTTGATAGATCTTTTATTGCTTTAGCTTTCAATGGGTTCTCCAAACCCCTGCAATTCCAAGAGACAATCTGCATTATTTACCAGGGAAGGAAGGAGTAGGGCCTCCCTTTATGGGTCGAGCCCTTGTGTTTCTGCCTAATGAAATTTTGATTGTGGATTGACTGCCCTACATCTTCAATCTCTCCGCCTCTTCTTCTCTGATCTCCTTACGAGACTTCCTTCCTGCCTTTTTGGTGGATCGCTCAAAAGAGTCTTCTTCAGAAGAACCAAGGCTATATATCAGCATTTTCTTTTTGATCATTTCTGCATAAGAGAGTGGTGATATGCCACTTGCTAGAGAGCCAGGGGTTTCCTGTGGGGATGCGTCTACACAAGGGATTTCTGAGGTGGCTACTCCAGTTTATTCCCGAGATCTTGAGTTTATTTCTGTGTCTACTATCTGTTCAATATACTGCTGCACCTCTCCCTCTTCAAGTTCTGGTTGGTTTTGATATTTTAGAGGGTTTAGAACAGAAAAAGGATTTATTGAAGTGGTGGAATTTGTTGTGGCTTGAACTTCAGCTAGTCTCTTCCCAGAAGAGGGTCCTCCAGTCTCTGCATTCCCTCCTTTCCCTTTCGATCTATTGGTGTGTTTGGATGTGCCTGCTTTTCGGGCTTGTGTCTGTTGTTCGCCCTTCTCTTTTTCAGATGCTTCCTCAATTTTCTTCTAGCAATTTCGAGCGAAATGGCCATAACCGTGATAGGTGTCGGAACTTGAAGGGGAGCTGTTCATAATCAAGTTCTTGTATGTTGAGTTCTTATTCAACTTGATTTGACTTAAGGATAGAAGAGCATCCTCTTTTATTTTTGTCTCTTGGAGCAAGAGGATATATGAGGGTTCCATTCTTGATAGATATTTTACTGCTTCAGCTTTCAATGGGTTCCCCAAACCCCTGCAATTCCAAGAGACAATCTACATTATTTATGAGGGAAGGAAGGAGTGGGCCCTCCCTTGTGTTTCTGCCTAATGACATTTCGATTGTGGACTAACTGCCTTGTATCTTTAATCTCTCCGCCTCTTCTTCTCTGATCTCCTTTCGAGATTTCCTTCCCACCTTTTTGGTGGATCACTCAAAAGAGTCTTCTTCAGAAGAACCAAGGATTTCTATCAGCTTTTTCTTTTTGATCATTTCTGCATAAGAGAGTGGGGATATGGCGCTTGTTGGAGAGCCATGGGTTTCCTATGGGGATGCGTTTACACAAGGGATTTCTGAGGTGGCTACTCTAGTTTGTTCCTGAGATCCTGAGTTTATTTCTGCGTCTACTATTTGTTCAAAATACTGCTACACCTCTCCCTCTTCAAGTTCTGGTTGGTTTTGATATTCTAGAGGGTTTAGAACAACAAAAGGATTTGTTGAAGTGGTGGCATTTGCTGTGGCTTGAACTTCAAGTAGTCTCTTCCCAGAAGAGGGTCCTCCGGTCTCTACATTCCCTCCTTTCCCTTTTGCTCTATTGGTGTGTTTGGATGTGCCTGCTTTTCGGGCTTATGTCCACTGTTCGTCCTTCTCTTTTTCAGATTCTTCCTCAATTTTCTTCTTGCAGTTTTGAGCGAAATGGTCATAGCCGTGATAATGTTGGCACTTGAAGGGGAGTTTTTCATAATCAAGTTCCTGTATGTGAGACCAGCCAGCTATGGTTAGCTTGATGACCTCGAGTAACCCTATCTCTAAGTCGACTACAACACATATTCTGGCACATGAATATTGTTCTATCCTTTCAGCCCTATTAATGTATTTTCCTAGTTTGTTCCCGATGGTTTCCATAGATTCCGGGTTCCAGTAATGAAGAGGGAGGTGGGGTAACCTAACCCAGACAAGAACGGCTGAAGGACTATGCTGGGTAGGATCAAAGTCCAACATCCATTTATTTAGATATAGCCCTTGGGGCTCATGAAATATGGACTGTTTCAGAAAATAAGGTCTTGGTCTTCTGCTGAATCGAAAACAAAAACATAATAGCCTCTGCCTACTAGATGATTTCAGATTCATTCAGAGACAAGGGGCCTCCAATTTCACTATACCCATCCATAAATAGCTATGGGAGAGGGCCAGAGGCCTGTAAATTGACAAATGAGCCCACGTTCTACTAGTTTCAACACAGTCCAGCACAAGCGTTTTGCAAGAAGTTCAACATAGGGGATGGATTCGACTTTATTTACAAACTTCTGTTGATTTTGGTTTGCTTTCCTCTTGCCACAGGAGGCTACCATACATTTGAAGGCATCGATCTCAGGAGGGAGGGAAGGACGAGGGCCCCCTCCAGCGTCCATGTGGGCATAACTCAAATTTTTACGAGTTGGATCGTTTTAGGGTTTACCAACCAACTCTACCGACCTCTTATTGATTTAGTGTTTTTAAAGCATATATAAATCTTAATAACTATAAATATTACCAAAAATAATTACATGTAACCTTTAATGACCTACTAGATAGTAGAGGTGTTACATGTCCTCATGTTTTCTCATTAATATCATTAAACAAATACTACATTTCCTTCATCTCTTCATAATCCTACACTTATACTTGTGTGCTTATCTACCTCAACCAATAAACAACAACCCACCAATAACACCATCCTTATATCTATATCTATGTGTTTAATGTACACCCAATATTATGCAAGAGAAAAAAACCCCAAACGACACATTTAAGAGAAATCGACAACCTTACTTTACATTAAATGGGACATGTATGACATAAAACTACAAATTAATATCTACATACTCATTAGAAGTAATGAAATTAGATATAATACTCAAAGGATGAGAAAAACTACCTAGATGCGGGTGTCAACAATGGAATTAAGGTGATAAGACGGACCGTCGGTGGGATGGAGAGCCATCTGGCTAATTGCATTGTCGTGAGAGCTTACCTTAGACGGATTAATAACACATTGCATGCGATAATTAATGACCCTGAAAGCTATGATGAGCTCACCTACCTCAACACCATGGCCCCTACAGATCGTTTTGTTAATCCTCCCCTTCTCCATGGCGTACGTTCTCCGCAAGCCGCTGAACCGTGCATTAGAACTGCAACAGGAAATCGCTGCCTGATTCTTCCTTGCTTGGATTTTGGTAATGGTTTCCATTTTTCACATTCCATTCACTGTCTTTTAGACCGACGCCTGACCACCCCTGCTCACACTCAGCGTCGCCTTTCCTCCAATTCCTCTACTGTCAATATATCTTACAATTCTACCATGGCTCGCCTCAGGAACTGCATGTGCAGTAGATGTGAAGGAACTCATGGAGTATATACCCGCTCGCAAGCTTCGACCAGCTCTACCTCTGAATCCCCAGACTCAACTACTGAGATGCCCAACCCGCTCATTTACCCCACTCATCACTACCTGAATACCAGAAGTGGCAGAGGTAAGAGGGACAATGATGTTTGCTCTGTGGATTTTCCACTTCCTCCTTTTCCCACCCCTCACAACACTCAATTTCGCTTCCGCAGTTCCTTAAATAGGCCTACAAACACTGCAACTATCACAATTTCCTTCAAGGAAGATTCTGCGACACAAGCTCCTCTATTAAGTCACGAGAACAAGCAGAGCAGGGATGTGCCTCATAATCTTGGGATTAGCATCTCGGACAACAAGCAGCGAAGTGAAAGCAGAAAGGCTTTGCATGGAAAGGCTAAAGCTAGTGACACTTCGGGAGAGGAGGACAAGCATAACGGCACGAAAGCTTCAGGCATAACGACATTTGTGAGCGACAGATGGATGCAGAAGGCATTGAGGAATCTCTACTTGCTCGGGGACGAGGCACGCCTGAAGATGATGACGACTAGTATCAATTTTCCTACCAGATTGAGGAGGAGCCTGCTCTGGAGGAGCCACTGGCCTAATACGTGGCCTCATGCAAAGGCGCCCAGCTTCCAGGTGGATATGTCTCACTGGTTTGTGGTTTCTTGGTTTTGTGGTTTCGTGGTTGTGTGGTTTGGATGTGTCGTGATTCAATGCCATGTGTTTTGGATCCTATGGTTGAGTCTCTGCCAAGTGGACATGTCTCACTGTCTCTTGGTTATGTCTCGCTGTCTCTTGGTTCTGGATTTGCATTCTCTTTTTGTTTTTTAGGAAAACCAAGGTCTACTCAACTATAGTTTTTTCTGGTTTAATGGCTGGTTTCCCCCAAAACAGGGGCAGGCTTTAAAGGCTTCTTGGACTGGTTTCCCCTATGTTGGGGCAGTCCAAATCAAACAGTTTCAATTTTTTATGATGACATATGTTCAACAACTCTGAGGCCAGGCCTCTCTGTAAATTTTTTGTACCATATCAATAGATCAATATTACTTAGGAGAAAAAAAGGATGAGACAACTCAATGTTAAAGTACCACACTACCCAAAAAAATTGAGGTGACTCAGGAAAATCCAACAATATTTTGATGTGAATCCATTATAAAGCTAAAGATTTGAAATAATCCAATAAGACTACAATAAATTAAACTAGTTTATTGATAGTTGTAAAACCTTATAGGTTTGCCACTAGAATCCTAGTAATTCAAATAGCACATAGTCCCAACGTGCTCAATTTACGATCTTTAAAAAAAAATTCCTCCAAATTATTTTCATTAATATGATCTAATTGTAAAGTATAAGAAAATCCTAGATGCTAGCCCCGAGGGTTAGTTCAATTGGTCGAGTTCACATCGCTAATGGTAGGTCATGGGGTCAATTCTCCTCGATGCCCTTGGGGTTAGGCTCTCATAATAAGTAGGTGGGAAGCGATCCCATTGGGTGGATCTATCCAAATATTTCCTTGGAAAAAAATAAGCAATCCTATATGCCACCTAAATTAACATTAGGTATATTTTTGTTTGAGCATTCATACATTACTACAATATATTTCCTTCTCTTTGTCTTTAGCATTTCCATGTAATGTATTATTTGAGGAAGGAAAAACAATTTCAAATGAACATGACACAATGGTGGACAATGTGATTTGCATAAAACTTACTTCACTAATATCTAATATGACTGATCACATATATTACACAATGTTATTCCAGAAATCTCTAACAATATGAATAACTGTGGAAGTCTCCAATCATCACTACATCATTTCCCAACATCCTCTTTTTCAATGCATGCCCTTTTTGACATTGTATCACTGGTAGAATGGGAGTTACATGAAATTATTCTATAATGTCTTGTGGTCATACATTCTTAAGAAACAAATTTTAAAGTTATTCTATAATGTCTTGTGGTCATACATTCTTAATGTCATGTGGTCATACATTCTTAAGATTCTTAAGGTAATCTTTTCAACCAAACTTTGAGGTTAGAGGCTAGCCCTTCCAACCTAGAGACGACAATCCCTTAGTACATAGCTCTTGAATCCCACATCAAGCTTTGAAAGAAATAACCACACTTGTATTTGCAAGGAAGAATCCAATCCTTCATGGAATTTGTGACTTTAGCGCATAAGTTATAACCACTGAAATTCTTGGCAATCTAGTCCAATTTCAGTGAAGGCTGCAATAAGTTTAGGAACAATTTTAAGTAATATAAGCTTGAAGCCAGCAGAAGTAGCACCCTGATTTTCAGACTCTTCTCCAACAATTGTACAATCCTCTGATAGTGATCCAACTGGAGCCCCTTTGATATAAGCATCACACGCACGAAGAATACAGCGACCGCGTTTTTGAAAATGCTCTTTAACAAACATCTCAAAATGCTGCACAGATGAGCATAGGTGTATTTAGAATTATTCCTAGACAAAGAATGATTAAAAAGGATAACTGTAAATGAAAATCTCGTGAGATTTCTACCTTTGGAGGCTTTCGCAATACGTACAACATTGACTTGCACGATAGGAGAAAAGAGTTTTCTTTGTAGGCTAACGAGTTCCTCTCCCCTTCCGCTGAACCAATCTGTTTCTCAAACCCAGGTTCATTAAAATAAGGATTATCATTTAGTACCAATCCTTGAATAGAAACTAGTTGTAAAACATTTGATGACAACGGGTTCCACACTTCATTCCCTTTGCCTGTCCATGTGCTTAAAAGACTCAGATAGACTTTTCCATTCTCATATAGATTTGGATTCAACCGTAACCCACCAGAATGGTAGTAAGCTAACTGCCAAACCAACATATTACCAGAATGGTAGTAAGCTAACTGCAAAACCAACATATTAAAAACTGACTTCCATAATACATATTGACTTCAAAACAAAACAACTTGAGATCTCATTTAATTCACTTTAAAATCAAGCAGTTCTAGTTAAACTAATGCTTACAGGTGGTATATCGGGATATTTAGATGGAAAATGAATGTCAAAGAAGAAAAGTCCATCTTGATACGGAGTCCCGGCTGCTCCAACAATCACACCTCTCAACAAATCCATCCTATCCTCATATATTCTAACAAAAATTGTATCTGTCAAATCAATGCAGAGTTTATATATTACAAGTTCGAACAACCAGAAAAATAAAGAGCTCGAAATACTCTATGCCCATAATTTTATTTGTTCCAGTACACTTCATGAGTACATCGTATTCTCATGAACAATTGGGTTACAAAATTTGTTACTTTGCAACTTCCTACTGTTAACACCCAGGTTGTTCTCTTTGACTCCTAAGAGAATACGGCCGGGGTAACCACTAACCAATCTTTGGGCTGTAGCTTCTAGCCTAGCTGCAGTCAAAGAGGGCTCTCTCTATAGGGTTTTGTCACTGCTTCTAGTGAAGGTTTTAGGCTAGTTGTGAAGTGAAATTTTGGTTGTTTTTGTGTTTGGTTGGGAGGATGCTTCTGATTTCCTTAAAGTTTATCTGCAGGTAAGGTTAATCCATTGGGCAATGGGGTCTTGGAGTGTTTTCCCTTGAGGTCTTGATTTCGGTGAGGTATAGCTACAGGGCCTGTGTGTATTCCATGAAACAAAACGTAGATTGTGAAAGTGAGATGAAAACAACCAGCAAAGAGCAATTAAGATTTCTTTACTTAAGCTGAATATTGTAACAAAGGATTTGTTATCTAGGAGCAATTACTTGAATTCCTAAAACAACAACCAACTGAGATGATGCAGTATTAAAGGTAGCAATGAAGAATTACTCTTTAAATACTTTATCAGAAGAAAACATACAAGGTAGCTTGGATTGAGCTCGGGGTAGTCAATAACCAAGTCCTGAGACTATTCTTTTTCCTTACTACCTAGATTTTAAATGTATAGAAAGCATGGAAAACATATGAAACAACAGGGAACACAGGTGAAATAGGGAGTCACGAGAAAAACTTATTGAGCCACGAAATAGACAGGAATCCTGCAACTTTGAGCCACACACCATCAGGAAGATCAAGAGACCAACATCATTGAAGAAATCCCACTGTCTTTTTGTATTAACTGTCTGAGAACTTACAATATCAGAATAACAGAGAAGATATCAGGAGAATTTCTTACATCCGGAGTTCAACCCCTCTAAACAAACGCGAGGGGGAATATATAGAGGTTAGATATAAAAATATCTTAGGAATGGAGTCATCTGAGAGGAAAATATCTCTTACATTTGTACAGGAGAGTGGATGAGAAGTAATTGAAAACATAAATGCCCTTTAAAGGCCTTTAACTCCTGTCAGGACAGATTTTTGACCTTTGGGTGCCGCGGAGTTATTTGCGTGACCTTTTCATAACTGTGAAATGAAGTGCTCTGTCACTTTGATCTTTTGTATCTTCTTGGCCCTGCCACCTGTACCTGCTGATGTTGCTGTTGATGCCGAGTACCTGTGCTGAGTTGGCTCAGCGTCTTTATGCTTACTGTCATGGCTTTGTCCACCTGTAGATGCAATATGGACTGTATTGCTGAAAAGATTTAATTCTTCAGCTTTGATTCAAAAGTAGCTTTATTAAGTCCTGCCATATGTCTTGAGGGGGAAGCTGATGCCTCAAAATTGACCCTAAGGTCTCATCAGCTTCCGTGTACTTATAGAAATGGGGAGGCTCATCAAATAGATGTGCTACCTCATTTTTAATAAAAAATAAGTTATCTAACTTCTCAAAAAGAGCCTGTCCTGTTAATGGGCCTGCTGAAGATGACCCAGGAGCCTCAACAATTTGAATTGCTGCAAAAGTGCTTACTCTTTTGATGTATTTCTCATGAGAGAGAAGCTTTCCTGATTCTTCCAAGGTGGGAAGCCCTTTGTCCTGTAGGGCTGTGAACCTATTCTGGAACTTACTTATATCTGCCTGTATATCATGGATTTTCCTGTCCAGTGTCTGAGTTAGGTTCTTCATTGTTGTGGTTCTTTTGATTAGGGAAATGGTTTCAGTTCTATTAGCAATTCCCATTTTTATTAGCTGAGAACCAGTCTTGTAATTTAGGACCTCAATCATCCTGGGGGCAAGGTCTGCCATGTTGCC
>APFE031620177.1:0-64994 GCA_000404065.3 Pinus taeda
TGAATGATGATAGACTCAGCTAAATGATGACATAGACCGCCATTTGGACAACTTTAGAAGGAGTGAAAGCAAACCCTAGACCTAATGCCTAGTGACCAAATTTTGACCTTGACACTTCAAAATAACTTTGTAAGAGCATGTTTGATCACTGGAGGAAGGCTGGAAACACTGACACTAACATAGGGTTTCAGGGGTCATTTGAGATCAGTCGATCTTAGAGTCTTGTGCTAAAGAAAACTCTCTTGTAGTCATTTTCTATATGCAATAAAGAAAGACTTTGGGGTTGAAATCACGCTGGTGTTACTCTTCTGAAATGCTATAAGATGTTTAATTTTTCTGCATAAATTTAATTTCAGCCATTGATGATAGCTTTATGAAGAGTGATGTTGAACACAGGTATCTTGTTTAGTCACTAGGGTTTGAATAGTAATAGAATTTCTGAAAATAATGGCAGGTATTTCCATTAGATTTGGATTTTAGTATTGTTTTCTCCCTCTTTGTTGATGGTTGGAAGTAAACTGTGCAGGAAAATCTAGATTGTCAAGATCAATGGGCGTTTGGGGAAGTTCTTGGTTGAACCAGCCAACTCCCGAGAAGCATTTTTGTTGAAGAGCCCAGCCAGTTTTTAATCTCTGGCTTATCATTCGAGTTTTTTCTTCTAAATGCATGAGGGTTTTTTGAAGCATCTCATAATAAATCTAAAATCTTGAAAATATTTTTATGGATTATTGACAAATCTGGCTGCTTATAGTTGTTACTCTGTAAATATTGTAATTGTTTGACTGGTTTGTAGGGTTTTAGTTTTAATCCTTGCATATATTATCTCTGGGTGTTTGTTTTGCCATTACAGGTTGCAGGTCTGAGAATAAATTTTTGTTTGAAGCCAAATCTAAGCCTTGGAGAGTAAGATCTGGACTTAGGATCAGTTCTTGCCAGGTTTATCTGAAGAGATTTCAATTTTTCAGGGTATTTGCTGTTGCCCAGGGTTTCAATTTTGCGGGTAAATTTTTGAATTTTTTTTAAATGTGTACGCTGCCCTGGGCTTGCAACAGGCTCCCCATCAATTTTTCACGCATTGCTTCTCTATTCCTTCACTCCGCTGTCTTCTCTATACCCGCAACTTTCATCCCCTTCTGCATCCATCTTCCTCAAGCTCACCCACGCAGCTCCATGCTCCACCACCTGCGTATTTTTCCTCCCTCCGTCGAGCTATCCAATCTGCACACACACAAACAGTGAAACGATACGCGTGGGTAAGATTTGGGGTCATGCATTTTAATTTCGATTTTATGCTTGGGATAGGTTTATTGCTATTTCATCGCATGAATTTTGATAGCGTTAGTTTAGGATTAGTTCATTTTTTCTTTTTTTTTTTAGATTTCATTATATATACTTTATTTTAGTTCATGAATTTAGTTAAAATTTAAGCTTCAATTTAAATAGATTTCATTTTTGTTTTATGTATATATTTATTAGTCTTAACATTAAAAATTCGATTTATATTTCTTTGATATAATTAACATAATTAGTTTATTTATTTATTTATTTATAGATTTCTTTTCATATAGTTATTGTTTATTTAGTTCATTAGTTTAGATTAGACCTTTTTCTGTTTAGTTGTTTATTTTAAAATATCTCAAAAAAATATATAAAAAATATACCAAATGTTCCCTTTAGTTTTTTTTATTAACCTTTAGTTATAAATTAGATTTTAATTTTATTAGGATTTTAGTTTAGTTTTGTTTTAAACTTAGATTTTTTATAAAAATTAAATTTTTTTGAAAAAGATCGAAAATTCATTTTTGTGTCTTTTGCGGTATTTGTGTTCTGCTTCTCTATAGTTAAATACGCTTAAATGTTTATTTAAAAATTAAGTATTGAAAAGTGGTGAATCTTTTTGTGAACTGGTGAACATTTAAATTTTATGGTCATTTAAAGCATTTGATTTTTTAAAGTTTAAATGCTAGCACATTCTTAAAACATTGTGCATTTATTGAATATCTTGCATTGCTTGAGTTATTTGATGGTAAATGATTGTTAATATTGGAATTACAAATTTCATTTTTTTGCAGCGGTTGATAAACAATTATTTAATCATTAAATCCATAAGGCACTGGTCTTAAGCATTTAAAGATCTAATCAAATCCTAAAATTGATCAAGTGCCTGTTTTCCCCTATTGTGTCTCCCAATCTAGCTGATTACCAGTTGGTCTTCTTTTATCCCATAGGGTCTACCACCCTTAGCCTGCTTCAGGGAGATGGCTTAAACGGAGAGATCGAGGATGAGGGTGACAGCCCCTGGTCTGAGCGTTTTCGCGCTGCCTGGACAATCTGTGCGAAAACATTTTTTGGCGTCGTTGCCGGGGATAGAGTTTTTCTATCCCTGGCGTTTCAACGACATTCATCCTTCTCATTTCTCATCTTTTCATTTGAACCGGCAACGACAACATTTTTTGGCACCGTTGCCGTGGAACATTTTCTTCTTAGTATTTCAACGACATTTCAACTTCATCTTCTCATTTGTCATCTTTTCATTGGAGCCGACAAAGGCAACATTTTTTGGCATCATCTCATCTTTTCCACCATTCATTAGCCTGTCAAACAGCCAACATTCTTTGGCGTCATTTGATCTTTTCATCGCCTTATCTTTCGTCATATCATCGTACCTTCAACACTTACTCTTCAGTTCGTGTCTTGTTTGGATGGCGACTCCATTTCTTTTCTTTCATTTATTCCCAGACAAGAAACCTTCCTCATATCTGATTGTTTGGATCTTAGAGTTAGATTCATGTTCAAGTGGCGACTGCACTTCTTTCATCTCTTGATTTTCTTGATCAAAGATCTCTTTCTATCATCCATTTGGTCCTTCATTATTCATTATGGATTATTCGTTTACCCCATGTCATTTTACTGATGTTCTCCATGATGTTCTGGAAGTGGCCATTTCTAAATTACCTTTGTTCTCGAGTGTTGATCTAGTCGCTGTCAGAAAGCATTTAGGCAAATTTACTCATATAATGATCATATATTGTAGATTTCCTCAATATGATCATGAAGATGTCAAAATGCATCTATTTGTCCTTTCTTTAGAGGGTGATGCTTTGAATTGGTTTAATAATTGTCCTGAAGATTCTTTCGCTTCTTTACAAGACATTGTCAATGCTTTTAAAGATAGATATGGTTATCCAAATAGCTCGCGTTGTGCCCCTAAAATTGTGAAATAGAATGAAAGTAATCTTATGAAAGGTCCATTTGTTGATGAAAGATTTCAAGACAATTCTTCATATCAGAATGTGCCATCCACATGTACCATTGCAGATCAAATCGATGATAGTGGAAAAGCAGGGACAAATTGTAAAATCAGTATCGACAATGAAAGGGAAAATCAGAAGCAAATTATAGAAGAACTAATGCGGTTGGTAAAAAATATGGAGATCAATCAAACTAATTACGCCAATGATATGAGAACTTTATGCATCCACATGGAAAAATGTGATAAGGAGATGGAAATCATGAAAATTGAATACTCTGATCATGTAACCGACATGCAAAGTCAGCATGCTAAGGAAATTGAGACCATGAAAGCTAATCATGATAGGGAAATTAATTCTATGTGTTGTCGCACAGATTGCCACGACAACGCTCAGACCGATGGCTGTCACCCTAATCCCCGATCTCTCCGTTTAAGCAGTCTCTCGCGGCTAAGGGGGGTAGAACCTATTGGACAATGGATGACCAATTATGAACCAGTTGGGTTGGGAGACACATCAAAGGGAAACAAGCACTTGATTGATTTTATAAGTTAATATGCCAGTGCTTTATGGAGTTAATGACTAAATGGTTATTTGTTAAATGCTGCAGGAATATGAACTCATTAACAATCATTTACCATCATATAACTCAAATAAAGATTAACTTTTACAAAATGCGAGATAATCGATAAATGCTCAATGGCTTAACAATATTCCAGCAATTAAAATTTGAAAGATTAAATGCTTTAAATAACCATGTAATTTTAAATGCTAACCAGTTATCACATTCATATAACTAATCTTCAAATGAACATTTAAGCATGTTTAACCACATAAAAAATGATAACTATTAATCCCACATCAAAATTTTAGGCTCAGCAGAAAAGATATATCACAAACATGACAAATCCTTGAGCCAAGATTGAATCTGGGAAAATATTTCCAAGATTTTTTTTGGTATTTTTATATTTTCAAATAAAACAAAGCTAATCAAAAAATAAAGTCTAAATAAATGAAACTTAAATATAATAAAAATCTAAATTATAGAACAAAATAAAAAGTCTAAAGACTACTTTTCTATGTTTTTTTTTTTTTTATATTATAAGACAGACTAATAGCTAAACTAAAAAAAATGAAACTCATTTTTTTTTTTTTTGATTTATGATATATATATTATATATATATATATATATAAATAATTTAACTTTAAACAAAATGAAATCTAATTAAAAGAAATCTAAAACGAAACAAAAAATTTAAATAAAATCTGAAACTTAATTCTGATGTATAAGAGCCCCTTTTTTTTTAATCTTTTTAAAACACTTTCTAGCTAAAAATGAAATGAAACTAAAATTAAATAAAACTAAACTAAAGCGTGACTCGAAAAAAAAAAATTCAAATAAAATAACTAATATCTAACTCTTAAACTAACTATGCTAACTATATCAAAAAAATAAAAATCGTTTTTTTTCTTTGTTTTTAAACACACTTTATAACAAATGATACGCTAAGCAAAAAAAATCGAATGAAAACTAACTAAAATTTTATCCTAACTCTAAACAAAATAAACTAAATGAAAATCGCATACGCTTGAAAACCTAGCCACATAGCATACAATAAAGAGAAAGAAAAAAATCGAATGATTTGTTTAACGTTTGTGCAGGTTGGACAGTGTGAGGAGGACAAGCTACGGAAGAGAGCAAAGGTGGCAGCGTGGCCTATAAAAAATGGTTACGGAAGATCGAAGTATGGACTGTTGCTGACGTGTGAACGCAAGTTCGCGGGTTTGTAGAACGGGGTAGCAGCGCCGAAGATTGGCAACGATAAGGACTGCGCTTTGGGAAGAGCTATGTGATGGCAGCAGAAGGAAGAAAAAAATGTTGAGAGGATGGGCATAATGAAGGCTACGGGTCGATGGATGAAGACAGAATTTAAGCAGCGAATAAATGAGCAGCGTTGAGGGATATACAATTGTGCAACGAGGAATGGCGCTGGTTGAAATGCTGTTTTTTTGTTTGTAATTTTTATTTATTCTGTGTTTTAGATTTTTTAATTTTTAGATTTTAGTGATTTAAAACCATAAAAGTAAAGTAAATAAAAATTAATGCACACAAAAATCGATTTTATGACTTTTCTCTGCAGGCAGCAACTTGGAGAATTTGCAGGCATGGAAAGCAGAAAACGCACTGAGGAGTTTTGCAGGACAAATAGCGAAGAGCTAGGGGAGAGAGGATGGCACTACGCGAGAAGATTGAGATTGTATGTAGCTGCGTGAATGAACATAGCTTGCCTTAAAACATTTGAAACTTCTCAACCACTGAAATGAAAACCCAGGAACTCAGAAAATCCCACAAAAATTTCTGGATCTGAAGTTTGAAACCCTCAAACAACAAGATGGTGACCCTGCAAAAAACTAGTTTATGGGCCAGATCTTACCCTCCAGGGCCTAGATTTGGTTTCCCACAAAAATTTCTTCTCAGACCGGCAACCTGCAATGGAAAAACAAACACCCAGAGAATATCTACAAATCAGCTACAATATTTACAATTTTATGACTCTACAACAGCCAAATTTGTCAGTAATCCACAATAATATTTTCAGAATTTTCAGATTTACTATGAGATACTTTAGAAATCTCTCATGCAATTCATAAATAAATTTAAATGATAGACCTAGAATTGAAACTGGCTTGGCTTTACAAGGGAATGCTTTTCGGGAGTTGGCTGGTTTAGCCTAGAACTTCCCCTAACGGCCGTTGATCTTCTCAATCTGGATTTCCTGCACAGCTCACTTCAACTATCAATAAAAAAGGAAAAAACAGTACTAAATTCCAAATCTAATGGAGATACCCGCCATTCTTTCCAGAAATTCTATTACTATTAAAACCCTAGTGAGTAAACAAGATACTTGTGTTCAACATCACTCTTCACCAAGCTATTACTAATGGCTGACAATAAAATTATGCAGAAAATAAAACAACTTACAACACTTCAAGAGAGTAACACCAACAAGATTTCAACCCCAAAGTCTTTCTTTATTGCACAAGAAAAAGTTTACAAGAGAGACTCACAAATCGAATCATCACAAATGACCCCTAACACCCTATTTAAAGGAAAAATTCCCAACGGCTAGTTCGAGTGATCCATGTCAAAATGATCTCGACCGTCGATGAGGATCAAGATATCTTTTAATTTCATCTATCGAAATTTTAATAAATTAAAAATTAAAATTTTGCATTTGGTTTCTCAAAATTTCAACTTATTTTATTATTATTTTTTTAATTTTATTTTAATTATTTATTTTTTAAATTTTATTTATTTTTAATCTTTTATTACTTTATTATTATTTTTATCTATTTTTTTAATTTTTTAATTTTTTGTTTTTTGGATCCTCGAACTTAGCCTTTGGAAAAATTACCTAGGACCTAGGACTTAGGACTTATGAGGGGATTAAAACATTTTCTAACCCTTAAGACATTTTACATCATGACTTTTACAATTTTACATTGCAAGGGGGAAAACCCATTTGACATAGACCCTCATAGACCACCCAGTTCTGCGACCAAACATAATCTAGCAGACCAACACGCTAGGATTCCCCTAAGATTATAATGACAAAATTCATTCCGGCTTTGGGGTTAGGCAAAAGGAAAATTCATCAGATCATGGATCGGTGAGATAAAAATAACCTTCCGGAACGTAAATTATCACTAGAAAATTAGGTCGACCTAGGCAGTTTACATACATGACTCATATCTGCTAAGATTATTTACAATTTACACATGCAGACTGGGTTTACAACATAACACGATCAGGTTGATGATGGAAGTCGAATGGCATGGACACATCGATCAAGCGTTATCCCTTTTGCGAAAAAGGGCGTGTACTGTTATGGGTAGTTGACACGTAGTGGTCAACACTATGCAAAGCAAGTTATTAACTATGGATGAAGAAATGACTACCATGACATTCGATCATAATAATTAGTTGGCTACCAAGCAAGAAAATCATAAGAAAGAGATAAACTCTATGCAGCATTGCTTGATAACCATAAAAGCAGATAATGACAAAGTAATAAAAGATATGGAAGCTAGTCAAATATGTCTTCAGAATAAGTTACTGACCATGGAAGAAGACCATGCCAAGGGAATCACTGCTATGAAGTTTGAACACTCTAGTCAGATGGATGCCATTAAAATACAGGTTCAGAAATATCAATAGTGGTCAGCGGATGAAAGAAACTAGGAAACGTCAATAGATCAAAAAGAAGCTAGTGGCTAATTTAAGGTGACCTGGATAAGAGGGAAATTAATAATCAGGTTGATGCTCACACGGTTAATCCACGAGTCTTAGAAGATCAAGTTATAACTCAAGACACCTGTGAGATTGATCCATCATCCTTGACAGGGTAGATGCAGAATGAAGAAAGACATGTCATGCATATCTTACATCGTCTGAGAGCTTTGAAGCAAAAAGTTTCATGTCACTAGTGATACAGCCTACCACAAAGAAAAAACGCAAGAGAAAGAGAACGAGAAGAAGATTTGATGCATCAGATGGCCGCGAGCAACTTGATTATCAGATAGGAAAAAGTCCTACCGTATGTAGAATTGGACATGGCACATCCGAGAAGCAGCGGAAAGATTTGCCTGAAAGCAGGCAAATGCTCAGTATACACTATATTGAACACATCTGATGTCATGGGGCATCCTCTATATTTCTAACCCTACTCCTTGTTTTTTCACCATTTTCATTTCTATTTGAGGATTAGATTTACTTTTCATGTTACTAGATAGTTAATAAATGAAGAGCTTATATCTTTCCTGTGCTTAATGTTGTATAATGATTTTTGGATGGATGTTGCTTATGTTTTATTATGTGTTGCGTGGATGCAGATTCTGGATTCTCACATTCCTACAGTGCAACAACGTGTCCCCAAGTAGAGCCAGATGTTGACCACTATGTGTCAACTACCCATAGCAGTACACCCCTTTTTTCGCAAAAGGGATAGCGCTTGATCAACGTGTCTGTGCCATTTCACTGTCATCATTAGCCCGATCATGTTATGTTGTAAACCCAGTCTGCATGTGTAAATTGTTAATAATTTTAGCATATCTATGTCATGTATGTATTTGCTTAGGTAAACCTAATCTTCTAGTGATGATCTACGTTCCGGAAGGTTTTTTATCTCACCGACCCATGGTTGGCAACGTTTTCTTTTAGCTTAACCCCAAAGCCGAAATGGATTTTGTCACTAGAATCTTAAGGGAGTCCTAGTGTGCTAGGTCGTGTCTATGTAAAAGTAATTTGAAAATAATTCTAACTATTTGGTTAGATTATTACAAATTGCTTGATTTGCTAGATTATGTTTATGTCGCAGAACTGGGTGGTCTAAGCGGGTCTATGTCAAATGGGTTTTCCCCCTTGAGATGTAAAATTGTAAAAGTCATGATGTAAAGTGTCTTGAGGGTTACAAAAGTTTTATCCCCTTCAGTAAGTCCTAGTCCTAGGTGCTTTTCTCCAGAGGCTAAGTTTGAGGGTCCCAAAATAAAAAAATAAAAAATATAATAATAAAATAATAAATAATAATAAAAATTGAAAAATTAAAAATAAAAAAAAATTTACTTAATTAAAATAAAAATTAAAAGATATAAAATATAAATTCAAAAGAAAATAAAAATAAAATAAAATAATAATAAGTCAGAGTTTTGAAGAAATAAATGCAAAAATTTAATTTTTAATGCATTTAAAATTTCAACGGATGAGATTAAAAGAGATTTTGATTCTCATCGACGGTCGAGATCACTTTGACATGGATCACTCAAATTAGTTGTTGGGAAATTTTCCTTTAAATAGGGTGTCAAGGGTCATTTGAGATCATTCGATTTTAGAGTCTTGTGTTGAAGAAAGCTCTCTTGTAGTCATTTTCTATATGCAATAAAGAAAGACTTTGGGGTTGAAATTGCGCTGGTGTTACTCTTCTGAAATGTTGTAAGATGTTTAATTTTTCTGCATGAATTTAATTTCAGCCATTGATGATAGCTTTATGAAGAGTGATGTTGAATACAGGTATCTTGTTTAGTCACTAAGGTTTGAATAGTAATAGAATTTCTGAAAGTAATGGCAGGTGTCTCCATTAGATTTGGATTTTAGTATTGTTTTCTCCCTCTTTGTTGATGGTTGGAAGTGAGTTGTGTAGAAAAATCTAGATTGTGAAGATCAACAGGCATTTGGGGTAGTTCTCGGCTGAACCAACCAACTCCTGAAAAACATTTTTGTTGAAGAGCCCAGCCAATTTTTGATCTCGGGTTTATCATTCAAGTTTTTTGTGTTTTTTTATTTTTTTTATTTTTTTATTTTTTAAATTTCTGAATGCATGAGGGTTTTTTGAAGCATTTCATAGTAAATCTAAAATCCTGAAAATATTTCTGTGGATTATTGGCAAATCTGGCTTCTTAGAGTCATTAATCTGTAAATATTGTAATTGTTCGACTGGTTTGTAGGGTTTTAATTTTAATCCTTGCATATATTATCTTTGGGTGTTTGTTTTGCCATTGTAGGTTGCAGGTCTGAGAAGAAATTTTTGTTTGAAGCTATATCTAGGCCCTGGAGGGTAAGATCTAGCCTTATGATCAGTTCTTGCAGGGTTTATCTAAAGAGATTTCAGTTTTTCAAGCTATTCGCTGTTGCCCAGGGTTTCAATTTTGCAGGAAAATTTTCGATTTTTTTTTTAAAGGTGTATGTTGCCCTGGGCCTGTAACAAGGTCCCCATCAATTTTTCACGCATTGCTTCTCTATTCCTTCACTCCGCTGTCTTCTCTATACCCACAACTTTCATCCCCTTCTGCATCCATCTTCCTCAAGCTCACCCACACAGCTCCATACTCCACCACTTGCATATTTTTCCTCCCTCCATCGAGCTATCCAGCTTGTACACACACAAACAGTGAAACAATACGCGTGGGTAATATTTGGGGTCACACATTTTAATTTTCGATTTTCTTTGTTTCGATTTTACACTTGGGATAGGTTTATTTCTATTTCATCGCATGATTTTTCATAGTGTTAATTTAGGATCAGTTCATTTTTTTTTTTTTAGATTTCATTGTATATACTTTATTTTAGTTCATGAATTTAGTTAAAATTTAAGCTTCAGTTTAAATAGATTTCGTTTTTGTTTTATGTATATATTTATTAGTTTTAACATTAAAAATTCGATTTATATTTCTTTGATATAATTAGCAATAATTAGGTTTTTTTTTTTAGTTTTAGATTTCATTTTATATATTTATTGTTTATTTTAAGTTTCATTTAGTTTAGAAATAGACATTTTTATAGTTTAGTTTTGTTTTATTTAAAAGATATCTCAAAAAAATATACCAAAAAGTTCCTTTTAGGTTTTTTTTTTTAATTAAGCTTTAGTTTAAATTAGATTTTAATTTTATTAGGATTTTAGTTTTGTTTTGTTTTAAACTTAGAATTTTTATAAAAATTAAATTTTTTTGAAAAAGATTGAAAATTCATTTTTGTGTCTTTTGTGGTATTTGTGTTCCGCTTCTCTATAGTTAAATACGCTTAAATGTTTATTTAAAGATTAACTATTGAAAAGTGGTGAATCTTTTTGTGAACTGGTCAGCATTTAAATTTTATGGTCATTTAAAGCGTTTGATTTTTTGAAGTTTATTTGCTGGAACATTGTTAAAGCATTGTGCATTTATTGAATATCTTGCATTGCTTAGGTTATTTGATGGTAAATGATTGTTAATCTTGGAATTACAAATTTCATATTTTTTGCAGCAGTTGATAAACAATTATTTTATCATTAACTCCATAAGGCACCGGTCTCAAGCATTTAAAGATCTAATCAAATCCTAAAATTGATCAAATGCTTGTTTTCCCCTACTGTGTCTCCCAACCCAGCTGATTACTATTTGGTCTTCTTTTATCCCATAGGGTCTACCCCCCTTAGCCTACTTCAGGGAGATGGCTTAAATGGAGAGATCAGGACAGCTCCCAGTCTGAGCGTTGTCGCGCTGCCTTGACAATCTGTGCGACAACAGAGCTACACTCCTGTAGGAGAACAAGTGGCAGACATCCTCACCAAGGCCCTTGGAAGGACAAAGTTTGACTACTTCAGGGAAAAGATGGGGATGGTAAAGAACCCATTTCAGTAGTAGAAATGGGAGTGATAACAACAAGGATGCAGAGGGAGTTGCAGTGCAGATGTAGTGTTGGGAGAAAGGACCAGCAGCAACACGGATGCAGAGGGAGTTTTCATACAGATGCAGCAGTGGCAATAGTAGAGCCATGGGCAGCAGTACAAGATGCAACAGTGTAGAGGACGTTGGGCAGGGAGGCTTAGCATCAGCATAGGGACCGATGCTAGATGATCAGGGTGATACTCAGTGAGGAGTATTACTAGAGCACTGTCCTCGCTAAGAGGGAGTGTTGATTTGGGGTAGCAACGGATGTGCTCTAGCCACAAAAATTGGTGGAGAGGCTAAAGCACATGAGATCACCAATACTCAAAAATGGTTTGGGTAGATTCTAAACAGTTTGGAGATATTAAAATAATTAATATTTTTAATAGAGTCCCTAAGTCTAAACTTAGGGAAAATGAAATATTAATGTGAATTAATATAAAACTATGTTAGAAGGGTCCAAAAGTCATGGATCAAGCCAGAGTTAATCTTAGCCGTTGATTAGGGACTTAATCTCGACTGTTGATGTGTCAACGAGAAAAGTATAAGAGGAGGCTTGAGGGTCACTTGGAGGACACACTGAGGGAGACTAGTTAGTTCAATTTTTGGAGCAGGTTTGGCTGAGAAATTGAACCAGTGGTTTGGTGAGCAGTCAGGAGGCAACAAGTATGGAACAAAGAGACGTATCAGACACTAGAGATTAGTGCAGAGGCAAGAGAGGCATACGCAAGGCATTTCAGGCTAACGCAAAGGCAGCAGGAGACCACACAGTCATTAACTGGGCCTGTGTGGGTGACGTAGAGAGGTCCAGGGCTAATGCAGTCAAGCAGGAGCTGATGCAGAGGGTCTGAGAGCCATGCAAAGGTCAGCCGCGCTGACGTTGGGATTGGGAGAAGTGCTGGAGAATTTTTCTTTCTGTTGGGTAAGCCAATTTGGCACCCTGTTGTACTGAAGAATTGTTGAATAATAAAAACCTCCCTTGTTGCACCGGTTTTCCCACATTGGGTTTTTCTGGGGACCGTTGCCAAAATAACTGTGTCAATGTGTTGATTCTTATGCATATGTTTGTTTCTGTATTATGGTGTGATATCTGCAGTAGTGTTTATTTTAATGTTTATTGAAGTAATTTCATAAATAACTTATTGTGGAATAAGTAGGAAAAGTAAATCAATAGCTGCAATATAGAATTTTCACATAAGCTACAACATTGATTTCCCTGATTATCTAGAAAGGCCCATAGAACTTCAGAGCTAACTTATTCTTCCCTTGTTGTTTCAAGGATAACTGCTTGTAAGGTTGTAGTCTTACGAAGACCCAATCTCCTTCTTCGAATTCTTGTTCTAAACGGTGCTGGTCAGCTTGCTTCATTCGATTTCTGGCAGTTGCTAGGTTTTCCTTTAATATCTAGATAATGTTTTGACTTCCTTCTAAATGGTTCTCAATTGCTTGAACCTTAGTATCATTTAATGCAAAACGCTTCCATCTCAGGGGTTCATAACCATATAGCGTTTGAAATGGGGTCATTTTCGCTGAGGTATGATAGGTAGTATTGTACGACCATTCTGCTAAATGCAACCATTGTGACCACTTGCTTTGCTTGTTAGATATGAAGCATCGTAGGTATGTTTCTAAACACTTCTTTACTCTTTCTATTTTACCATCTGTTTGTGGATGGTAGGGTGAATTCATGTTAAGGGTTATTCCATCTTGGTTGCAAATTTCCTTCCATAAATTTTCCTTAAACTTCACATCCCTATCATTAACGATGACTTTAGGTAGACCATGTAGCTTGTAAATGTTTTTGCAAAAGACCTTTGCAATTTGCTTGGTTGAGTTTGTTTTCTTGACTGCCATGAAGTGAGCATATTTAGTGAGACTATCTACTACAACAAACATTTGGTGCTTACCATCAGAGATAGGTAACCTATCGATGAAATCCATGGATATTTCTTCCCATTTCTAATTTGGAACATGTAAGGTATGTAACAATCTAGGAGTTGGGGCGTTTTCGCTTTTACTTCTTTGATAAATGTCACACTCAGCAACGTACTTTTGAATTTCCTTACTCATTCCCTTCTAGCAGAACAACCGACATGTGTTGTAATATGTCTTAAAGAACCCAACATGCCCAGCTGCAGGGGAATTGTGTGATTCCTTTAGAGCTTTTATTTTAAATTTGGATGGAGGACTTAGGTAAACCCTACCCTTATACCATAGTATGTCATTTTTCCATTCAAAATTAAGATGTTGATCGATGTTTTTGACTATCGAACAAGAGTTTGGATCCTTGGCATATTTAGTTCGGATCTCGTCCAACCAATCAGGGACTACTACCAATGCAGAGCATGTTGTGGTGTCTTCATCTTTACGTGAGAGAGCGCTCGCAACCACATTATTCTTCCCATTTTTGTGCAAAATTTCCATGTCAAATGCGGCTAGTTTCTCTATCCACTTCTGTCGATAATGTTTTTTGTTGTAACAAGAACTACAAACTGTTATGATCTGTGCGGATTGAAAGCTTGCTCCCTAATAAGTATTGACAACACTTGCTTAACAAATGAATAATGGCCAACATCTCCTTGTGGTAGGTAGATTTCAAGCTTTCCCAAATCCCGAGGCATTACTTTCTACCACGAAATATTTGGAGAAATCTGGGGTAGCTGACATTATCTCTTTTAAGGATTCAAAGCATTCATCTACTTTAATGTCCCATTGAAAGAAATCTTTCTTTAGTAGATTCGTTAGGGAGCAGTCACAGTGCATAATTTTTTATGAACCTTTTGTAGTATCTGGTTAATCTAATGAATCCCCCAGTTTTGATATATTCGTCGGCTTGGGCCAATCTTTGATTTCTTTAATCTTGCTGGGATCTACTTTTACTCCTTTAGATATGATGTGTCCCAGATAGTCAACTTCCTTCTGTTCAAAGTTACATTTTGATAATTTTGCATAAAATTGATTCTTCTCCAATACAAAAAGTACTTCTTCTAGATGCTTGAGGTGATCCTTCCATGTTTTGCTGTAGACATTGATATCGTCAAAGAAAGCCAATACGTATTTTTGCAAATATGGGCGAAAGAGTTCGTTCATGGTTTGTTTGCCTGGAAGGTGGCTGGTGCATTTGTTAGACCAAATGGCACTACCTTAAACTCATAATGCCCTTCATGAGTTCTGAATGAAGTCTTCTCGACATATTCTAATCTCACTCGAATTTGATAGCAGCCTGACCTCAAATCTAATTTTGAAAAATATTTTGCGCCATGGAGTTCGTCCAACATCTCATCAATAAATGGAATGGGGAATTTGTGTTTAATATTAATCTTGTTTAATTCTCATTAATGTTGAAATTTGGTACCGGAGGACAGGTGGTTCCCTTAGGTTTTGATCTTTGGCCTAGAGAAAAGTGTCCAAAAGATTTTAATTTTTCTCCTAAAGTGACTTTATAATTTTTATAAAGTTAAAATCTAATTTAAAAGTGACTTTAAGTGATAAAGTTACTAAGTCTAATTTTAAAGTGACTTTTATAAAGTCAATGAAAAATTAGAAAGGAAAAAATGACTTTGGAAATAAATGACTAAGTGGGTCTTTATTAAAGTGGGTGAATTAAAAAATAGAAAGTGAGATTTAAATGTGCATTTAATCTCAGGCATTGATCTAAATCTATCTCAGCCATTGGATTTAGGGATCACCCAAAAGTCATTTAGGGTTGGGTTAAAGGAGGAAAATGAGGGAAAAGATCATTCATTCTTTCATGAGCAGATTGGGAGAAGGGAGAGCAAGAGAGCAAGGGAGGATTTTTGGACAAGAAGGAGAAAGAGGCAGCAGTATTGCACACCATACCAGGCAGCTCTTCAGGCAAAATCAGGAACAGCAGAAGGGACAAAGCAGAACAGCCAGCAGAAACAAGCAGAAAAAGCTGAATTTTTTTTGCTGAAAACTGAGAAGTTTCCAGGTGGTCTGTTGGGCTGAAAACGGATAAGTTTGCTTGTTGAAAAAAATAATATTTTGCTGTATTTTTTGCTGAAATTTTCTTGCTGTAAAAAGACATTTTTCAGAAATAAAGAAGAGCTCTCAAACTGGTTTTCCCCAAGAGTTGTAGGGGGTTTTTCCAGGGTCACGTTGACCAAAAATATCAGTGTTTTAATGTGTTTTAATGGCTGTTTATTACTGCTGATTTTTATTTATGCAATTTCCAGCATTCTGTAAATTTTCTAGAATTTGTGTTTTCAGCAAAATTTATTTTTCGAGCTTGTTGAATGTATGGTTATGGGAAAGGGAATTTAACTACATGGGAGAAATAAGGAGAAACTGAAAACCGGGGTGGGAAAACAGAAATTTTAACATGGAAGTAGATAAAACAATGTATGAGTGGAATGGATCCCATGCTGAGATGATTGACACTATAATTAATAAGCGGAAAAATGCTCCAAGTAAGCTTGCACACCTTAGATTGTTATCTACCACCAGTGGTCAAGACAAACCATATCAGGTGGCTTATGGTGAGCTAAGAAAGGAAAACATGAATTTGGCTGAATTTATCCATTAAGGGGGAGTGTTGGATAAATAATGGAGAAATTAATTATTAAAACATTGTTAAAGTGTGAGAGGTTGTTAGGATTGTTTGTCATAATTAAGTCTTCAAATATTATTTTATGGGAGTTTGGTTAAATTGATAAAATATGTTTTATTCTTATAAATGTAATTGAATCCTACTTTGATGAATAGTAGAGTTAGTGTGAGCAGCGTCTCTATGTGAACATTGCCTAACCATTTCCTATAACTCCCTCGCAAGAGGGCCCAGGGCCAGGATAAAGGAGAATAAATAATTTGGTGTGCTTTTTTGTCCATCATTTATTTTAGCACACAGTGTTACTACTATGTGGAAGGAGAGATGCGACCATTCGGCTCATGAAACAACTCTGTGGTTTGAAGTTGTGCGTTGTTGAGCACTGAAGGTTGAATAATCTTGAGGATACATGGAACTACATTATAGGCGGCATGATGCTTAGTTCAGGAAGTGTGCAAGTTGAATATTGTGGAAATGGAGCCTTGTCCTGCATTCAACTGGTGGGAGTTTATTGTGAAGATAGTAAGTTGTGAAGCTTGTAGAGCGTGGTTGAGTACAATCCATGTGGAATCTGAGACATCTATTGAGATCTGTGTGGAAATTATGTTAGAAGTTGTTGGGAACAGGACCCCCCAAGGATAGTTTTAGGGCTAAAAGCCCATGTTTTGGGTCAAATTTTGTAATAAAATTGTAAATACTCTGCATTTTGTGATAACGGAGCGCGAAGGTGTCATGAGTCATAAAGGGTTGTTTGCCCTTATTTTTGTAAAGTAAAGATGGTTGTAATAGATCTACCCATGGTCCACGAACCATGGGATTGTATAAAAAGAGTTAAGTAAGTAAGCTCTAAGTAGTTCATGAGAAGAGATAAGTCTTAGAGAGTCATAGATCTGAAGTCTAAGTTTCGGGTCATAGCGTAGGTAGGGGCTCTGCAGCCGAGTGCACAGAGGCCTAGGGTGGAAGTCTACAGTTGAGTGCACAAAGGCCTAGGGTGGAAGTTCACAGTTGAGTGTGCGGACCCCTACAACTATGTGCACAGGGTGGATAGAGTCTGTAATTACTTGAAAATATCAATAAAGGAAAGTATTCTGCAATTCTGTATCTTTGTTTCTGGTTACTATTGGCATTATGATACATATGTTGTACTTGATGGAAACCCACTCATCTCAGATGATAAATTATAGTGCAGCAAAGTTCACACACTTTCATGAAGATAAAAGTTTATTTCATGTAGAGAAAAGTTCACGCCACTTTTATGGCGGAGAAAAGTTTTAATTTCATGTAAAAGTTCACCGCACTTTTAAATGCGGAAGAAAGGTTTATTTCATTGTGGAGAAAATTTCACGACTTTATGCGGAGAAAATTTTATTCATGTGGAGAAAAAGTTCACGCAGCTTTTATGCAGCAGAAAAGTTTATTTCATGTAGAAAAAAAAAGTTCACGCACTTTTATGTGGAGAAAAAGTTTATTTCAGTGGAGAAAATTTCAATGCACTTTTATGTTGAGAAAAAAGTTTATTTCATGTGGAGAAAAGTTCACGCACTTTCATGGGTTGGTTCATGGTATTGGTCCGACAGTTTTTTGATCCTATGGTTTTGGTCCATGGTATTGCATCCAAAAGTGTTGATCCCAAGTATTGGGTTCATGGTATTGTGTTATTATGGTTTTGGACCGTGGTATTGTGAAAGGCCTAAGACTATGGGGAAGGAGATCATTTGGCAAAGCATTATCTGAATTGTTATTGAGTATTTGATAAAGTGCTAGATCTGGAATACTGTGATTGGGTTATGGTGCAGATCTGAATCTGAATAAAGAAGGAACCTGAGCGCAAGAAGAAGGATAAATTCTATTGATGGGTCTTAATCTTTAATCTTGAATGATAGTATTTTTTGTTCTGGGTTTAGATTTGGTGTGTGGTTACAGTTACTGTGATTTTGATACAGCTGTTAGAGAAGTGTCTACTTGATTCAATGCTAATTGGTGAAAAGGAGATTGTTTGATGCATAAATTCTTGATGATTGATTGATGTTCATGGATCCAGTTTGAAAATTTTATGAAACGTGTTCCCTGGAAGAAAGAGAAGGTTTTAGCCTTCTGTAGGCCAGCACCTACGTACTAGTATCTTGGCTAATGCAAGAGCTAAGGGGGTTGTAGCTCCCTTCCAGGAGAGTTTGGAAAACGAGAGAGGGTTGTAGCTCTCTGCAAGATGCAACCTGCGTACTGGTAAAGGATTGCACCAGTACAATTGTAAAAAGAAGTTTCTAATTGAAAGAAGATAGAGACATATTGCAGCAGGTGGTTTTCACCCACATTGGGTTTCCACCTTATATCATGGTGTTCATGCGTGTGGCTTATGTGTGATGATCTGTTCTATTTTACTGCACTTGTTTACTGTTAATATGGTTGATAATGTTCTAATGCACTCATTAAGGATCAACTAACTGAATCATAAGAAGTTTTGGAAGTAGCATATATGAATCTGAATATGGAAATGAAAAAGTTTTATTGATGTGATAATATTGATTCACCCCCCCTCTCAGTATTATTTCCAATAGAGTGTTTGGCTCTATTGTAAGCATGCTGCACATAACACAAGTGTTCATCCCAAAGCTTAGGATGTTTGCTACAATATCCTCTCAGTAACTGGATCACCGTCCTGTTAACTACTTCTGTCTGGCCATCTGTTTATGGATGAAAAGCTATACTTTTCTTTAATTTGGTGTTCATTAGTTCCCACAGACTTGACCAAAACTTCCCCACAAATCGGGCGTCTCGATTAGATACAATAGACGTGGGTAATCCAAAATGAACCCATACATGTTAAAAGAACAATTTTGCAATTTGTTCAACTGTAATCTCTTTACTACAGGGTATCAAAATACACATTTTGCTGAACCTATCCACAACAACATATAGATAACCATGAACTTTCCTAGATTTAGGCAGTCCTCCAACAAAATCCATGGAAATGCTTTCCCAAGGGTGAGAAGGAACTGGCAATGGAGTGTACAAGCCATTCCTGTTGCTGGGCTTGCTTTTCGTGCACATAGCACATCCCTTTACATATCTAGAAACTGTCCCACTCATTCTCGGCCAATAGCAGAACCTTTGCAGCTGTGCAACTGTTTTACTTACCCCAAAGTGACCTGATATCAGAGAAGTGTGTGCTTCCCTAATTATCTTTACTCTCTCAGTTTGTGGAATGCAGAGTTTTTGACAATGAGATAGGAGTCAATCCTTCATGTGATAGTCCAATTCTTCTATTCTTTTGCCTTGACTCAAAGTTGCATATACATCTTTAAAGTCCATGTCCTGAGCATACTATTCTATGTAGCTTTCATGCAGCACAAAATTACGCTTAAATATGGTAGATGCATTTATAATGGGTCTAGATAACATGTCTGCAACCTTGTTAAGTATGCCCTTTTTATATCTGACGACTAAATGAAACTGTTGTAGAAAACCCATCCATCTCTAATGTCTTGATTGCTGCAACTTAGTTTGGGAGTGTAGGTATTGAAGTGGCAGATGATCAGTATGTATTATTGTTTCTTTGCCCATTAAGTAATGTTTCCACTTTTTCACACTCTGAACTAATGCATACAATTCTTTATCATATGTAGGATAGTTAACTACTAAAGGATTAAAGGTCTCAGCATGATAACATATGGGTTTACTGTGCTGTGTCAACACTGCTCCCATGGCATAGTCACTGGCATCAGTTTGGATCTCAAAGGGTCTTTGTAGATCTGGCAGTGCTAGTACTGGTGCTGTACTAATCTTTTCTTTCAAGGTGTCGAAGGCTTTTTGCTGTTTTCCTCCCCACTGAAACACCTTGTTCAATCTTGTCAAGGCATGTGAGGGAGCTGCAATTGAGGAAAAATTTGAAATGAACTTCCTCCAATATTGTGCTGCTCCTAAGAAGCTTCTCACTTCTATAGCAAACTTGGGTTTAGGCTAGTTTACAATCACTGCCACTTTAGAGGGATATATTTTCAATTCACCTCCCCCTACTATGTGACCCAAATAATTTAGAGAGGTTTTTCCAAATTAACATTTGGAGAGTTTAACATAAAGTTTTTCTTTTTTCAAAATATGTAATGTCTGTTTAACATGCCTTAAATGTAGTTCCCACGTTTTATTAAAAATCATAATGTCATCCATATACACAATAACAAAATCATCAAGAAAAGTTTTGAGTACATCATTCATTAATCTCATGAAAGTAGCAGGAGCATTGGTCAAGCCAAAAGGCATAACCAGCCATTCATACAATCCCTGCTTTGTTTTGAAAGCAGTCTTCCATGCATCTTGCTCTGCAACTTTGACTTGATGGTATCCACTGTGCAAATCCAGCTTGGTGAATTAAACAACTTCCTTCAATTGATCTAAAAGATCATCTATGTCAGGAAGGGGATAACGATTTTTGATTGTTATCTTATTCAGTGCTCGGTAGTCAATGCACATTCTCCACGAGCCATCTTTCTTTCTCACCAAAATGATTGGTGACCCATATGGTGATGTGCTAGGCCTGATGAACCCTTTCTCGAGCAACTCCTGCACCTGCTTCTTGATTTCAGCATTCTCTAAAGTAGACAACCTGTACATCCCAATGTTAGGCACTGAAACATTTTGTTGCAAAATAATATCATGTACTATCCCCTTTTTGGGTGGCAGACCTTTAGGTTCTTGGAACAAGACATCATATTCTGAAACAATATTTTCTATATCAACTTGCTGATTAGCATTACAACCCTCGAATACATTGGTTTTATCAAGTTTCTTTTCCTTTACAACCATCAGTAGGAATTGTTTGCATGAATTTATCATTCTTTTCATTTGTCTTGAGTTTATGAGAGTATAATTATTCTTTAGCTTATGAGCTCTTACAAAGTATTTGATTCCACCTTTAACAAGTAGATACTTGTTCTTAGCTCTATAGAAAATATCATTTCTATCATACAAGTAAGGACTTCCTAAAACAATTCCACATATATCCAAAGGAATTACATCTAACTCAACCTCATCTACAAATGCTGACCCAAAAGAAAACTTGAGTTTGCACTGTCTAGTCACTTGTAGTTGTCTTTTATACCATCCTAATGGGTATGGTTTCTTAATGAGGTGTAGTTTACTTCCAATTTCTTTACAATTGCTTTCAGAAATTTAGATTTACTTGTGAGCCACTATCAAACAAGGTATCAATCTTTTGATTTTTGGAAACAACTCGAATATGGAAAAGCTCATGTATTTTTCTCTCATGTTCTTCATCAATAACAGATTGAGCAGAATTACTAGTAGATGCTTCATAATTCTTATTGTTTCATCTCCCGAGTCTAACCCCAAATCTTTCTGAATAGCTGCAACAATCTTCTTCTTCTTGCCCTTGGACTTCTTAGGTCTCAGCTCTGGATGCAGAATCCAACAGTGCTCATCATCATGCCCTTCCTTTTTGCAGTGAGCACATGAAGATTTGCTTTTCTGTGAAGTGTTAGCCTTCCTTGCTTTCCACTTCTGCTTTCTTTTATCCTTTCTCTTGCTTACAGTGGGTTGGGATGGTCCCCCACCTTTTGGATTTCCGTTATTTTCTCTAGCTTCTAGATGAGTAGTTTGTACAGATACCTCATCTATACTAGTGGGATTAAACATGAGGATGGTATGCCTCATGTAGCTGTGTAGACCACCAATGTACTTCAAAAGAGTTTCTAGTGAATCTAATGAGATACCCAACATCAATGCTCTCTTTCTGAACTCTTGAGTATACCCTTGTACACTTTTCCCTTTCAACTGCCGCAGAGTTTGCCAACTCATCATGGCTTGTTGCATGTAGGCCAATGGATAGAACTGCTTTTTGATTGCATCAACAAATTCACTCCAGATAGAGATGGTCTTACCATGCTTCTCATTTCAGCTTGGGTTCTGCCTTCCCACCAAACCAAGGCAGTGCCTCCTAGGCGTAAGCTTGCTGATTGAATCTTACTCTTGCCCGAGTCTATGTTCTGTACTCTGTAATACACATCAATTTGTCTAATCCAATTGTCCAACTTTTCATCATTTAGCTCTCCATCATATATAGGCAAATCAAATTTAACATCTAGTTTAATCAAAGATGCTTTCTTATTATGCACAGGGCTATTAGGAGGTGTAGGAAAGCTTTCTTCTTTCCCTTTTCCTTTTGAGTGGTCATGGGAATGAGACTCATCTTTTTCTTTATCTTGCTTTGAGCCTAATGAATTTTCATCCTTATGCTTTCTAAAGTCCCTATACATTTCTTCTAACATGGACTTTATAGCTAGGAAACTTTCTATGAATTGAGGATCTGGCCCTATAGAACCTTCCTCTGACATTGTCCTTCGAGAATAGACTCTCCCAATTTCAGGGTTAGTTTCCACCAACTCCTTCTCCTAATTTGAGCTTTGATCTAGTGAGCATTCACAGCTAAACCAACACAAGCTTGTCTAACCTTACAGCCCAGAGCTCTTATACCACTTGATCTGATAATCACCTTATGAGTGACATTAGTTGAAGTTTTATTAAACAAAAGGTATTATAGACTCATGTCCTAGTGTGTGTTCTGTGTTATTTAAGCAACAAATCGATCAGATTACCAATACACAAACATTTTAAATGGAAAGACAACAGAGAAATACAACAGGCAACCAAAAAGACACAAGTAATTTTAATAAGGAGTTCACCCTATTCTCCAGGGCTACGTCTTCGATCTAGCTTTCAGTGGTGGCCTTGTTTTATTGTGTCTTTAAACAAAGAATTACAATACAGGGACTCGATGTGAGTTCTCCTGAAGCAGGTTTTGCTTGGCAGGGTGGTTCTTGGATTCCCCAAGCCACTGGAGTACATAGTCTCTTCTTCCCACCAGCTTTGTGACCTTCTGGTCTACAGTGGTAAGAGCCTAATGTGGTGCTCAGCCCGGACAGATCCCTCTATGGGGTGGCTCGAATCTCTTAAGCTCGGTGGTGCTTGATGCTGCTGCTGCGTCAGCTCGGCCCTCTGTCTCTTCCTACTTTTCTCTTGCTTTAGTGCCTTCTTCTCTGTGTATTCCATCCTCCTCTCAGGATTTTGGTCTTTTTTCTTCATCTCTCGAACCTCACTCCGAATTGACTGTGTATTCTATCTTTATTCATGGCTTTTAGCCATTCGTTTCCATGCTTGTTCAGTTCCTCTTCCATCTCTGTCGATTCACCTTCTGTAGCCGCACTTGGAGTTCCCTGTTCGATGTCAGCATGAACGCTCAGGGAGTGGCCACGTGTCCTCACCTGAATAGTGCTAGCTTGCTCCTCGGTTTGTTTCTTCGTCATGGATGCGTTCTTCCTCCACCGTGGCGGTCAAACGGATTCCAAATCCCTTTAGAACTCGGCCTAATTCCCTATCGATTCCGCTTCGTGCATCGGGTGCAATCTCAGCCGTCTGATCTGGGCTCCTCCAGATCCAACGTCATACGCACGTCCCACAGGGTTGACTTGCTCGACCGATAACATGCGATCAACGATGGTTTTCTCTCACCTTCGCCGCCACGCGTCGATTGTTGAGTGGGATCGCTCCGCTCTTCTCCAAAACCGTTTACCATTTGAGGGCGCCCCGATCAATACCACTGGTTTCCAGAGTGCGGGTCCCACCTTTGTCCTTTTAGCGCATTTCGTTTCTCCGCCCATGGTTCTCCGGCTCCCAACGCGACCGAGTGCTTAAGGCTCCTCCATTTCGGCCTTGTTCGGCCTTGTTCGGCGCTAATCGCGCATCAAAAATCACCTCCTTTTCTCGATCTGGGGCTCCCAGGGGCTACTTTGACCTCCTGTGCAGTCTCCATGGGCCTCGGTCAGCGCACTTTGACTGAGGTCCTCGTCGTTCCATGCTGGCTGCCATTGCAACTGGTTTAGGGTGTTTTTGATCGCTGTTTTTGGAATTTTTAGAGATTTGTCCCGACCTAATACAGTCATGGTTCTTTTCCAGTGTTTAATGGATCCAATTCGGATCAGTCTACACTTTCGCCTTCCAAACCTACCTCTATAAATTCCGTCCACGCCTCTAACCCCAAAGGAAATCAACAATCCATTGGGAAGAAGAAGAACCAGGAAGGGATGGGTAATGCGAACAAGCCCGACAACGGTGTCGGTGAGGGTAGAAAAGAGTCCAAGAAAAAGGTTAAACTTCCATGCAAGTTATGCAATGGAGATCATTTGACTCACCTCTACCCTAAGATTCACGATGCTCAACAGTTATTATTGCAGTAAGCCTCCTCTAGCTCCCAAGCTGTCCTAACTAACCCTTTCCCCAAGGGTAGCAATTACTTGGTGGTGCGAAATCGAACGCTGGTACCTTCGCAGGGGGCAACCATGAAGGGAAAAATTCCTCAAATTTATATGATGAACTCTCATGTCGATGTTGCTACAAGAGCACGCGATTATGGTGAAATGAAAACATCTAAGGCTAAATCTGTTCCTGAAACCACAGACCCACTTCATATTAAGCGACCCTCTGCTGAGGCTATACCTCGGATACTAAAAGGTTCCACAAAGCACTCGACTATTAACCCTAATGCTAGGTAGCCCAGAACTACTCGATTGTAGAAGATCTGGCTCAAAGTCCTTGTGTTATGTCTGCATTGGAGGTACTCTAGTCGTGTTTGCTTAGAGAAGTGCTTTGCTTTCGGTAATCGGGGCAGTGGATCCAAAGAATTCTTTAGTGCTCACTTTTGATACGCTGAATGTCAAAAAGAGACTTCCTCACCATATGGCTTTCCAAATAAAGTCCACTTATTGAAAAACCAATATTTTTTGGACAGTTATAGATGAGGGAGCTTCCACATGCGTAATGTCTATGTCATGTTGGAAGGCCATTGGATCACCTTCAGCGGTTCCTTTACTGACTCTCTTAACAACATTTGATGGTAGTTAGATTATTCTGCAGGTGACTCTCGTGCAACTTCAAATTCTACCGTTCCATTGGTGGATAACCCCTCTCAACCTATTGAGAATTTAGGAGTTGGGATGTACTCTTTGTTGATGGGTATATTTGACCTTCGCCCTCCTACAACTAGAATCAATGTCATTGCATCTCCCAAAGGGCCTTCACGAAAAGATTTCTTTCGAACTCATTATTTTTCAAACCCTTGGACCTTACCTTCATCTACGACCACATTAGATGGAGGGCAGGTTTGTGGAATGGCATTTCCCATGTCTGCAGTAGAACTTAGCTATCAATCTTTGTTAACTCTACAGACAACCATCCCACTCCTTTTTCAGAGGAGGAGTTAGATGGTGATGTGGCTCCAACTTGGATCCTTGACTCTACTTCTGCTCTGGATTGCTTAGATATAGTTTTACCATATGAAGAAGCAATTTTAGAAGCAATGATGGGTGTAGATCGGCTGTGGGAAGATTTACATCATCATTCATATTTTCTTCCTCCATTACATGAAGTCGAATCCAGGTTCTCTAATTTGCTTACTAGTGATGTTTATACAATTTCAAACCCTTTGGCTCCAACACAATTATCTGCCAAAGGTAATATGTCAGTTATCTCAAGAACTGTACCTATAAACATCTCTAGGAACAAACCGGTAGAGCCCCAAAATGGGCTCTACCTTAAAAAGTATTTTGCTTCGGTTTCGGCCGAGCAATTGCTTGTTTGTATATATTGAATTTTTGTACATATTTGTAGGGCATTTTATGATATCGACATTTTTTGATCTGCTTTGGTAGGTGTTGATGGATGATTTGATATGTTTTAGATTCGTCGATGGTGCTAGTCGGTACACTCAGAATCTTGCTTCCGCAGCTTGGGTGATTTATTATCCATCTGGCCAGTTGATGGTGTCGAGGGGAGTATGTATTGGTCCTGCTTCAAATAACATTTCCGAATATACTGCTGTTATTAATTTACTATCCAAAGAAATTTCTTATGGGATTGATTCGTTGGTAGTTTATTTTGTCTCACAACTAGTAGTGTCACAATTAAATAACATTTATCAGGTTCATGATCCTTATTTATATCGCCAATTTTTGAGAGTGAGAGTATTGGAACGATCATTTTTTTATATTACATATGTTCACATTCCATGATCTGAGAATTGATTATCAGACTCTATTTCTAATCAAACATTAGATTGGCATATTAATCATTCATCAAATTAATCAAACATAAAAATTTGGATATGTATATATATCATAAAATTGCCTGTGTATAGATAAAGTGTTCAAAAAATAATATACAAAATTGGGACGAAATGCCCATAATCATGTCCAGTCTGTCTATTGACCTGGCTCAGGATGAGTGGCTAAAGAGTTAACTGCTGCATTGGCTACACGCTGAAGTATGCAGACCCAGTCCTGTGGTACCCCTACCACACGGTGCTGCATCTCCTCAGGTAGATCCTCTATGGCTTTTATTGGTACCTGGTGAGTCAGTCTCACCAAGTTTCTCTGAATTGCATATAGGACTCTCTCTGTCTCAGCTGCTACCTCTTCGACACCTCTTCCGTGATGCATGTGCCTCGGAAATCCATCTGGTCTCACTAGTCCCACATCTGGAACATAGTCATTTTATCAGTATTTTGTCCCATTAAAAATATTTCTAAATTCATTTCATATTTAAAAAAGAGAAAATCTTAAAAATTTACAAAAACTTAAAAATTGCTACCTATGTCTCCCCATGTTGCGTTTGGTGGCAACACCAAGTCTGGATCTCCTTGGAAATCCATACCAGCATATGGGTAATCACCGACTATGATGATCTGTTAGTCCCACCAGGTGAAAAACTCATCATCGAAATTTGTCCTAGGCATGTCCTTGCCTCCAAGGCGTTTCATCAAGTCAAACCATCTACCCATCTGAGGATCTCGAGGGTTGCTGATGGAGACAGATACTTTGGGACATAGCGTCGGTACCTTCTCGAAGAAGGAGCATAAGATAGTCCCATATCCAAAGTTCTTTGTCTAAACCTTCTGAATAGAGGTCAACTGGCTCTTCATGTTGGTCAGAAGAGGCATGCACCATTCAAAAATTGTGGTAAGGCATTCCACTGCCAGGCTCATGGACACTCGTGAAGCCTGATGCAGTGAAGCTGATCCATTCACCCTCGCAATGGTAAACAACAAAATCCTGAAAGATAAACTATCCATGTGTTTCATTGGAATCTGACTTCCAATCTTTTTCGGGTATCCAGGATAGTATATATGTACATAGTATTCTACTGAAATACTACTTCTTGTCCTGCTAGTCGAATGCACGACCTCCCCTCTTCAGGAGAGATCTTAATAAAGTAGATGTCTTCAACCTCAATCCGTAGAGGCATTTGATCTGTCATGAAGGCATCATCCTCTACACTCTAGTAGTGGATCAACAATTCGAGCAGGCATGTGTTGGCTTTCATGTTCAACATTTTGAAGAATTTCAATAAGCCACACCCTCTCAATGCATTTAGTGCATTTTGGTCATTCATTACCTCATTGTCCATTGTGGTATGCTCTCTCTCTCTCTCCATGTGATGGTCATCCTGAAAAAATTTGAGTTTGAACCATTAGATTTTGTGTTTAAACTTCAACTCGCATACACACGGGTTCCCTTTACACACAGTCACATGTAGGGCTGTTGTATACATGAGTTACATAGAGTTGGATTTTTTGGCATGAATTCCCACGGTCAAAACTTAATGAAAATTTCTAAAAACTATCACGAAACATTGCAATCATGATTTGAGGGTTACTTGATAACTTTGGTGCGATTTGAACGGTCCAATTGTTGAGAGGCAAGTTTGCTCCTTTTTGATCCATAGCTCTTTGCTCTAAATAGAAATAAAAAAATGGTGAGTCCAAAAGTCATTATATAGCTTTGAAATTGCAAGATATTTTTTCAAAACTTGATTTTTCGTCTCATGAATTTTTTGATTTGTGGGCTTGGATTGTCGAGAATGGGTTATTTTTCAGGATATTTTGGAGACTTCTTCGAGATGTTATTTCGGTCCTATGACCACTGACCCGTCATGGTAGGTATCATTCACTCACTAGCATATAGGTTAGGGAAAACCATTTTTTCCATTGTATCTTGCATACTAGCTTCCATTCAATTATACATTAGCCATCGGGTTGACCCCATCGTGTCTTGGTTAGAAAACCATGTTTACTCGACGATTTTTAAATCATGATGCGATGGTAGAGCCATCCTTTACATGGGCATCTTAGTTAGAACCTCGCTGACATTGGTTGCCCATGTTGTTATATTGAGTAGGCTCGGGAGTCCTCTTTAGTCCCACCATGACTTGTGCATTGAAGACACATTCTTCTTTCTTCTACGCTTATTTCTAGCCTTATACCCTAGAGGCTCCTCTGTGTTGAGTTGTACTACTGCATTGCATTTTGACTATTTGCACCTTTTGGCCTTGAGCATGCTTCACTTGGGTTCGTGTTTAAGCCACTTATTTGACCGTGTCTTCTACAAAATCAACCATGCAATCACTTAGCTTCTGCGTCTTGACACATCCTTTGACCTGTGGAAGGAACATTCCTTTGAGTGTTCTTGACCAGTTTCACCTCCCTGCATTGAGCATAGGATTGTTCCCATCCCAGGAACTAGATCATCTGTTTCTCTGACACTCGTTCTTTCCACTGTATTATAGCATTCTTTTATTCTTTTTCAGCTTAAAGGAAAAGACAAAAAATTATATATTCCAAAAAGAGAGGGAACAAGACAACATTTCCATATATTGTTGGCAACTAGAGTCAGTGGTGTCGCCCTTGAACAAAGCACTCAAAAGAAAGTCTCTCCTCCATTTTGGGCGAGATTTAGTTTGACTTAGGTACGCCTTAACCTTGTTATTGAGTCATCTCTCCTCCGATTGGTTACCTCTTCCAATCATATGGAGAGTTCATTCATGCCTCTTGCATGACGAACTTATACAGAGTTATCATATGCTACCATATAGTCATCATTGAGTTGTGCTTTTGTTCAAGGGAAGTAAGCCTGAGTTGGCCTCTCTGCGGTGTCTCTTGACCTATTTTTTTAGTCGGCTATCCCTGGTTGTCAGTGTCATGTTTGTCATCACATCAATTATATTGGTCCATTGCTCGTGCCGATTTGAGAAGGTCTCCATTGACTTCTTGTTGGCGGGTCTTGTCCTTATCGACGACGACATATTGCTCTAAGGGCAGGCCTAGAGCCGCACCCTGGCCCTATTTTCATTATTGATAGGTCACCTTATGCTCAACATCAATCAGTATCATGGGTCTTTGACTGAGTGGTTTCCCTTGTGTTCGACATCAGCTTTCATTATCACACATTGGGATTCGTGCAGTGCCTTGGTTTCCATTTGACCCTATTGGTGGATTCCTCGCCTCTATGTCAGCTTTCATTATTGGTTGGTTCAGAGGGTTTCTATCGTGCACTAGCTACATCTTGTGTATGCCGGAAATGTGCTTTGGTTGGGTTACTACATCTTTTTCATCCGATTCCTTCCACATTATTGGCCTACAGGTTACACTTGCGCTAGATTGGTGAAGGATGCCTTAATGCCTTCCTTCTAGCGGATCTTTTCCTATCAACTATGGCTTATTGCTTTGGGACAAAGATATAGAGTCCATTTGGAAGTACCTTGGGGTTTGCAATCATCAGTGGCAAATTCCTTCGCTATCGACAGTGGGAAACCATCATTGTCCCCTGATTGATAGATTCTTCCAGGTGTTCGACTTCAGCTCATTCATTCGCACTTGTTAGACTGTACCGGGTACCTTGACTCTCATTATCATTATCGATGAGTAGTCTCGTGTTTGTTAATGGTATACATCAATGATCGGTAATCAAATGATTTCTCATGTGGTCGACCTCAGATCATTTATTCCCATTGTGTAGAAATGTACCACAGCGGCCGATGAAGACCTCGGGTTGAATCAACATGTTTTGGTTCACTTGTCAGTTGCTCTTGTTACTGCTAGTTGACACCATCCACTGTATATGTTGCAGTTCTTCACAACGACATCTTATATGATGGCATCCGAGTTGCAATGTAGTATCATTTTATTCCATCATGTTCATTTGGTAATATTGGGATTAGTTTTTGACATCAGTGATTAGCTTCATCTTTCAGCTTCATTGATCATCTTCTTATATGTGATATTTAGATATGTACTTTTTCGACCACGATCAAATGATTCATTATGTACTTTCAATTCTTTATACTTGTATACATAGTGGATCTGCTTGTACTTGATATGCAGACATGCTTTACTTTCTTTGAGCATGGGTATAAGCCTCAGACAACAGTTTCTTTTTGATCTCTTTTTGATGGCTTGGCAGGCTGAATTTTGGTGAAGTCCTTCTCAATCTCGGCAGGGTTCTTTCCATATACTTAATACATTTCGGCCATCATGTACCCCTTCTGACCTCATATATTAGGGGGCATCTGTTATAGCATCATTTACCACCCTTGGTATTTGTGATGCTTGGTTTATGGCCTAGCGCAACCCCTCCTTCCAGACTTGGTCCAAATGTTTTAAAAACAATGTTTTATTCCCTGTACGCTACTTTGCCCTGAGATAAAAGCATGTACACGTGGGTTAGTCAATACCCAACCTGTGTATATGTGTTAAAACACTTAAAAAAATTAAATTTCCTTAATTATGGGCAGAGTTCACAGTTTTTACCTATTGATTACCTCCTATTGCCCATGGCGCAAATGTTTCCCAACTAAAAAAACTAATTGGAAGGAGTATAAATAGGCTTCTATAAGGAGGAGAAGAGATAGAGTTATTATACTAAGATTATCTTTGATTGATTTTGAGTATCCCTGTGCTTCAAGCACTTCCCCAAGTTTCAGGAAACCCTTGTTTCCTTGATTGTTGATATTCTCCCTCTTGCTTGAGATATCATGGTATTGGTTATGGAAGGAGGTTGTTGAAGACTGGGATTGGACGGATCTGGAGGAAAGTTATGCTTGGAGCCGGAAGAAGAAGGTTCAGGTGAATTCTCTTTGTATTAGTTATAGCTTTCTACAATAAAAAGAAGCGTTGTCTTGTTTTCGAGATTAACTGTGTTTATGCATAAGATACTATTGTAATTCATATATGAATGTTATTTTGATGTATAACTAATCATTTGCTTATATGATATAAAGTTAGTTTCATTAAAATTCTTTATCTATATACTGCTATGTATGTTTGAATTGAATAATTTTCAGGTTTGGAGAACATCAGGAGTTGCAGAGGGTCTGAGCCCTGCACGATCTAATCGAAGGAAGGACATTCGGGTATGGTCTCTCTCACATAGTTTGTTTATTTAAGCATTTTTCCTGAGTTGTATGGGTGTTTCTTATTGTAGTTTGCTCTTGCTATGTTGGGGTTCCAACCCAAAGCCCTAGGGTACTTATTCCCGTAACACTTGTATAAGCTGTGGGTTGAGTTACTAGTTCTGGAATCCTTGGTTTGACAAATACATTGGAAGCCCTGGAAGGCTTGGACGGAGACCAATCTGATCATGGTTTTTGGGGATGTCTGATCGTGAGGTGGAATCACTGTTTGATGGGTTGAGGTGGGTGGCCTCTGGAAGCCGTGGATGAGTTTTGATTGACTTGTTTTATGAGATCCCACATTCATGCTTGGAATATGGCACGGGGGTGATTGGCTAAAGAGAGACTTGGCTCAACCAATCTATGGTCAGGTGGAACGTGGTAGTAACTATATGCATTTCTATTGTTGTTTTATATTAGATAACCTGATAATTATGTTGTATGTTGTTGATGAGTATGATATATAGCTTATTGTTGTTATATGCTATTAACTTGATGATTAGGGCCATTTCATTGAGATATTGATGTTATACTTTGGATTGGTCATATGCACGATGGTTATGTTTATTGCCTCGAAGAGCTTGATGTTATATGTATTGTGTTAACCTAGTTTGACCTATGCAGATGGTTATGGTTGTGATATTTAGGTATGAACCGACATATTTATGATATGGTGTTATACTAATCTAGATTGATCATACATATGTGCTTGCTATGTATGAATGACAAATGCTTATGAGCTTATGACGTGAACATGCTAGTTAGTTACTGTTAGGGATTCATGATTTATGTTTGAGTTGATATGTTGTGAAGTTGTATAATGTTAAACTAGCTTCATTGTGTTGACAAGATAGCCTCCCCTGATATGCATTAAGGTATGAGTTTTCTTATGTCATATATTGGTGCTTGACTATTTGATTATGACATCTATTTGGTGTTTGAGTGGTTGGTGCCTATTATGTTGCCTAGTTGAGTTATTTGACATGGTATATTTATAATTTGTTGAATGATTGATTTATTGCATGATATGTGTATGAGTCTATATAGTGGCATGAAGGATTGATATTGTATTAAGATAATTATGCTAACACTTATGTGTTGAGACAGTTGATATGTACTTGAGTTTAGTATGTGATAGTTGTAGCATTATGTCTAATGACTATGAGTTAATTATGGATTATGACATGATTTTTTGTAAGAGTTGATTTCAAACGGATAGATATAATTGTCTTGATATTTGGAACATGTGGTTGACATGTGTGAGCATGATGCAGGGAGTTGCATGGCAAGAGAGGTTGCCATGAAATCTTGAAGAAGGCTCGGGTTGAGCTTTCCCTGGGAACCATGGGGATTGAGTCATGGTGTTTGTTGTTAGTCTTGTGATTTTGGTCTTTTATGAATTGTTGAGCTTGATTTGAGGCTTTGTTTATGTCTAGTGTATGGCCATGCCACTTTGTTTGCAACGTCATGATGTTATTGGTTTTTATGGTCTTCTATTTTATTGTTTTGAGTCTTGGGAATTGGTTGGGAAAGAGTAAAGTTGATGGAGCTCGGGGAGAGTTGTGTGGTACCCGAAAGGTAATGTAAGATTCAGATGAGGCTCTATGAATCAGTAAGCGCAGCGGAAGGTAAGACTATGATAGTTTGTTGGAATGGTTGGGTCGATTGTGATAAATGGATAGTAGCAGTGCAAACACAAGAAATGTAACAAGAAAAGGTGAAGTAAATGGATCAACAGTGTCATATGCTTTGGATATATTGGGAACTATTTCTCTCAATGCTTGTGCATAAATAAGGAAGTTCTCTTAACCTAGACCTTATGTTATCTAGTAATTATTTTATGATCATGATTATGTTGAAGTTTATATATATGTATACATGTATGTATGTATGTCGTTGTGTGACATGATCATGATTGTTTTATGCTAACATTTATATATGTATGTATGTATCCATGTATCTATGTTACTATCTAACAGGGTTGTTAGGGATCATTCTTATGGCGGAATGATTTCTTATGTAGGAGAAAAACATGAAGAGGTTCCCGGTCTTACGAGGAATCAATTGGGAAGAGTAGTCATGACAAATATACGAGGTCAGTATCAGGTGGATATGATTTGGTATTGTATACTTGTATTATGCCTATGTTTATGTTATGACAGGTAATGTTGAAGGATACATCAGCAAAGTATAAGTAGCGTGGTCTGCAGCATGCTAGGATAAGCATGGATGAGATACCGGAAGAAAGGTTTCTTGGTAAGGACAATGTGGTTTTGTATGTGTGGTACTACTATTATGCATATGTTGTATATGTTGTACATGTTGCATCTATGATGTGTGAACTTGTAGTGTTGTGTATACATAGCATGTGTACATGTTATTTATGCAATGCTATGTACATGTTGGATATGTGGTATTGTGTACATATTGTACTGTGTGCATGATGAATATGCAGTGTTGTGTGCATAGGGTGCTATGTGCATGTTGGATATGTAGTGCTGTGTGCGGATGATGCTATGTACATGTGATGCTATGTAAATATGGTGTCACGTACACATTTTACGTGTGGTACTGTGTACATGTGGTATTGTGTACACATTGTATAGTGGTGTAGTGTACATGTGGCGTTGTGTACACGTTGTGCAGGTGGTGCAATGTACATGTGATTTTGTGCACATCTTGTGTAGTTGGTGCAATGCACAGGTGGTACTGTCTACATGTTGTACATATGGTATTGGTGTACGTGTGGTATTGAGTGCATGTCATCGATGTTGTGTTATGGGCATGTGGTATTATGTATGTGCATCACGTAGTCATGGTATTATGGCATGTGTACTCGTTGTGTAGTACTCTGTGTAGCTACATGCATTGGGTTATATTTCACATCAGGTATAGATGGATGCATTGTATTGTATACACTTGGTGTAGGTGTATGTGTTGTATGTCAGGTGTATATGCATGTATTGCATGGTGTGGTATGTCGTGTGGTTATATGTGTGATGAACACTATGTGTCTATGCACATGCTTGAGGAGAAGGCACTGGGTGTTTGTCGGGTGTAGAAACCAAGCCTGAGTGCTTATGGAATAAAGACAAAGGTAGAAGCTAAGGATTGATGAAAGGATAAGTATCATCATTTTATTTTAGTTTTATTATGCATGTGATTTATGACTATGGTATATGATGATTATATCTGATCTATGATTTTGGTTGATTTATGATTTTGATCTATGATGGTTGTGTTTGAGCTAACCTGATGTGATATCTTTATATATGTTGATTTGGTCAAATATGCTAGTTTGACTTGTTGTGATAGGAAGAGAACATGATTGCAAATGTACCTTATTGACGAGCTACCAATGAGGTATGATGCGAATTTATTTCAATTTATTTTAAATATAATGGAAGTTATGTGCTTGGTACAGGAATGCATGAAATGCTCGGTTGGGTGGTTGAAATTGACTGCAAGAATTAGAAGCAACAAAAAAGGAAATGAAACATGAATATATGTTGGTAAAGCACTTCGGGAGTAGGGTCATTGTGGGACCCTGGTACCCAATAGTGTCCATTGATTTTCATGACCATGCTATGACCGGTATGATGTGTTAAGGCAGGTATATGCCTTGGTCTTTGAATCTTCTGATGCGAGGAAGCCTTGCTAAGGGATGGATTTCCCATGATGGGGGTGCCAATGGAACTTGGAAGGTGAGTGACTGCATGGAAGAGGTGACCAGATTCCCGAGGGGCTGTGTAGCAGAGAAGGGAAGGTCACAAATGGATTTGTTCTGGTCATTAGCATTGACAGATGGAATCAGATGCACATTGGGAGTGTGCCCTGGAACAATGAGCCAATAACTGTTCGCTGAGAGGACAAGTGGTGTAGGATTATAGTGCTGGACATGGGATGCAGATTTGACTTTGCAGTGGATTTTGGACTTCTTGGGAAGGAGGTGGATCCTAGTATTACTTTAAGGGTGGAGGTGCGAGCCTCTAGATTCCATTGTTGCGGACGTAGGCATCATATTATTTTATTTGATGGTTGAGAAAATGTACATATGTGTATATGTATATGTGGTTATTGTAAATATTGTAATGAGATATGTTATAAAGCTCCAATATGTGGTATGTTGTCATGTTGTCATGATGCTTTGATTTTGAGTAGGTCTTTCATTGTAAATACTGCAACGAGCTATGTTATAAATCTCCATGGGCGGTATGTTTTATTTTCAGTAGTCTTGTTGATTATAGGTGTCATTGAACACTTAGGATGATGTTCCCCCAAGGGGGAGGGTTCTGTAACAACCCTTGTGAAAATTCCATGTAAAAATATATAAATACCACAAATGATGGGACACGTATTCCAAGCTAAATGGTGGGCAAGACATCCTAGGGGGGTGTTCATTTGGTTGTTTATGGCTAAGGAAATTGGAAAAGGCAATGGTTAAGGCATTAAAGAGGAAAAATGGTATTTTGGCACATTTATTTATGAAAATAATGGAAATTAGGAGAAAAGGAAGGTGAAACGCCACATTTTGCATGTGAGGAGGAAATTGAAGGAAAATAATGGAAAATGAAGAAAACAAAGGCCTCATTAATAAAAATGCTTATGAGGATCAGTGGGCAGGACTTGGTCAGTTTAGCTTTGGAGCTTTCTCATCATTCCCTCTCTCTCTCTCATACTCTTGGAGACTTAGAGTTTTCTTGGAACACTCTTGGAGGGTGTGGCATACTGGGATTCTTGGAGCAAGAAGGAAAAGTAAGAACATGAAAGCGCAAGAAGGCATTGACATCAACAACTACATCAGATTTGCTTGCAGGTATCAAGTTGCATGTATGATTTATTCACTAGTTTTGACATGCATGGCACATGCATGTGGTTTCTTGGTTGTGATCTATCATTGGCATTGAGGATTACCTGGATCAACAATGGATTTCCTAGCCTTGCCATTTCCTGGATAACCATGGTGATTGTGGGTTTACTTTCATTGCTTTGTTTTGGTTGGTTCTCATTTTTCCATAGCTTGGGTTGAGTTACTAGTCCTGGAAGCCTTGGTTGAACAAACGCTCTGGAAGCCTTGTAACAACTTGGGTTGAGTTACTAGTCCTGGAAGCCCTTGGCGGGTTAAGTTACTAGTCTTGGAAGCCTTGGTTGGACAAACGCTCTGGAAGCCCTATATAAGCTGTGGGTTGAGTTACTAGTTCTGGAAGCCTTGGTTGGACAAACACTTTAGAAGCCCTAGAAGGCTTGGATGGAGACCAATCTGATGATGGTTTTTGGTGATGTCCAACCTTGAGGTGGAATCACTGTTTGATGGGTTGAGGTGGGTGGCCTCTGGAAGCCGTGGATGAGTTTTGATTGATGTGTTCTATGAGATCCCACATTCATGCTTGGAATATGGCATGGGGGCGATTGGCTGAAGAGAGACTTGGCTCAGCCAATCTATATTTAGGTGGAATGTGTTAGTCCCATCTCCTGTTGGTTCGTTGCATTTATTAATGAAAAAAAAATCATTCCCTTGATTTTCATCTGCAAATGTACTGATGCATATATGGATTTTGATGGCTGATATGTTTATTGTATTTTATGTTCCTATTATGCTGGTTGTAACGAATAATATATATATAAATATATGTAAAATAATGTAAATGATAATAAGCATAAATAATTATTAGTTAATTAGTAATTAGGTTGAAGAGGCATGTCTAAATGAGACATGACTCTTCATGAAGAGACACTTGCGTGGTATATAAGCAAGCCTCTTGTTCTCATTGTAAATTATTATTCATTCTCATTCTTATTCACACATTTAATATATAATATTTGTATCCTCATGGATATCTTTATATTCCAAGTTTTCTGGAGTAATTAATTTTTAGAAGGAACTTTGGATAAATGTAAAATAATGTAAATGATAATAAGCATAAATAATTATTAGTTAATTAGTAATTAGGTTGAAGAGACATGTTTAAATGAGACATGACTCTTCATGAAGAGACACTTGCATGGTATATAAGCAAGCCTCTTGTTCCCATCGTAAATTATTATTCATTCTCATTCTTATTCACACATTTAATATATAATATTTATATCCTCATGGATATCTTTATATTCCAAGTTTTCTGGAGTAATTAATTTTTAGAAGGAACTTTGTTCGCTTCATTTGGTATCAGAGTAGTTCGGTCCTCTAGGTTGCTTAACCGGTGCACAACGCGCGTCCTCCGATCCAGGTCCTTGGCTATCGAAATTTGTCAACCGTGTTGCCGTACAATTGAAGCATTTTGCTCAGAATTTGGGAGTTTCTCCTTTTCTCCATTTTTCTAGGCCTTTGGCCATTAAAATTAAAATTAAAAGAAAATTCGCTAGTTCACCTTTGGCCATAAAAAAAATTAACCAAAAGAAAAAAATATAAGTAAAATAAATTAAAAAATGAAGAAGTTTCTCGACTTAAAAACCGTAGTGAAAAATTATTGACGCAAATTAAGAAAATTAAGAAGGATAAGAAGTCATTAGAAAATAAGGTGCAACAATTTATCGAGAAATAAGTATCAAGTGTAAGAATTCAAGTTGATGACAAAACAACAAAAGCGATCCAATGAATATGACAACTCTAGAAGACAAGTCAGTTGAAGAAACGACAGACGTAGATGTTGCAGTTCAAACAATGACATCCCCAATGAATGTTCCATAACCAACTCAATAACATCTTTGTTAGAAGGAAATCTAAAAATTGCCACATGCCCAATAAGGGAAAGTAAAGTCCCATATCGACATCCGAATCATAAGAATAGACAAATCAACTGCGCTATGCATCATGACCATTTAGACCAGAAACAAAAAACTCATGTTCCAGAGAAGAATGACGTAACATCAATCCTGTCTTATGCTAACAAGTTGTTACAAAATTCCAGTGTTCAGAATATTCCATAGAAAATTAATTTGGGATGGTCTAATCCCTTCTCAGTGCGACAATTTTGTTTGTCACTAAGAAGATCATATAAGCTTGTATCGATGAAGATGACTATTCTGAGACAGAAAGACTTTCAAAGCCGAAAAAGAGATCAAGCCTTTTTTCATTGACAAGCTTTGAGGACAAAGCTTTTTGAGGAAGGAGGCAATGTAATGAATAAAATATATATAAATAAATGTAAAATAATGTAAATGATAATAAGCATAAATAATTATTAGTTAATTAGTAATTAGGTTGAAGAGGCATGTCTAAATGAGACATGACTCTTCATGAAGAGACACTTGCGTGGTATATAAGCAAGCCTCTTGTTCTCATTGTAAATTATTGTTCATTCTCATTCTTATTCACACATTTAATATATAATATTTTTATCCTCATGGTTATCTTTATATTCCAAGTTTTCTGGAGTAATTAATTTTTAGAAGGAACTTTGTTTGCTTCATTGGTTATACGCACATTTACCGTGGAGGTTGTTATAGGTTCTTTGGATTTACATGACCAAAATCCAACCCAATATCAGTAGTCCCCTCCATCAGAACTTTTCAATAACCATCTATTCTAGAATTCTGATATCTTAGTCCTCTGATATGCCAACCTCCAATACGATGTCATCACTCCATGTGGCATCTTTATAGAAATGACACATGTTACCTTGATCTGGCACACTAGGGCACCCAATATCGTTGAATCAACCTGCCACATGTCTTGTCGTACTGCAACATCATGTTGATGTCAGATAACACTGTAGCTTATCAGAACCAATCTCATGCTGCCATGTGTCCTGCAAGGAGGAGAGAGAATAAGGCTCGTCAACCCTAGGATTTGCAACAAAATCCTTTGTTAATCTTCTTTGGCATTACTTGACACTTCAGAACTTCTTAGTCTACCACAGTTGAGAAGTTTTGATACCCCGATGTCACGGTTCTCCGATATTTCGATGCGTCGATACGCTGAACTCTGATATTCTGATGCATCGATCTACTGACCTTCGACATTTGGATCCTTGATGTTCTAGTATCTATATCTCTGATATGCCAATGCACCAATACACTTAGACCTATGATATTCCAATGTGCCAATATGTTGACCTCCGACATTCCGATCCCCGATGTTTAGGTATCTAGATCTCCAATATGCTAATGCACCAATACACTGACCTCCGATATTTCGATGCATCGACCTATTGGCCTTTGACATTCCAATCCCCAATGTTAAGATCCTCTGATTGTTGAAAATAGCAACAAGAAATGCTATAAAGAACATTGCCATAAATAGCATTTCAGGTACCAGTGTTGGAAATAGCAACAAGGAATGATAAAATAGAAATGCTAAAAATAACATTGTTATAAATAGCATTTCAGGATACATTCTAGTTTTAGTTAGTCCCTGAACTAAAATTGAAAATTAAAATTAAAATTTGATCTTAGCAGCTGTTTGAAAAATAATTAATTAATTCATCTTGAGTTAATTAGTTGGAGAAAATAAAACACGAAATCTATGTGAAGACATGCAACAATTATCCCTTTGATTGAGGAAGTTATCCCTTAATTAAGGAGATAAGGTCGAGTTGTATTTTGAGTTGTAATTAGTTAGCCCAGTTAACTGAGTTAAGTCTAGTTAAATTAGTTCCAAAACAGTTTGTGGAACTAATTGTGAATTCATTCAGTTAATGCATGCATGCATGCAACTAGTGTTCTCCAGATAACTGAATATTCTCTCATAAATAACTCATGCATATCAGTTCAGTCAGAGACCCAATTGATATTAGAAGATAAGGACAATGTATTATTAGTTGGAGGATTTTTCCAATATAGGAAACTCATCCATGCAGAAGGAATGATCTCCTTCAGGATTGCGTAGTTATATCAGAGGTTAGTGAGCAGTGTGTGAGGTAATTACACACAGGGGGCAACTTTTGGACACAGGAGAAACTGACAAGGAAATAGGAGGCTTGGAGGGTAGAGGAGAAGGTTGTGAGAAGCCTTTGACTGCCTTCTTCTGTGTTCATGTGTGATTTATTTCTCATTCTCTGTTATATGTGTTCAAATTGATCTTGCTCAAAATTGATTAAGCTTCCACAAGTTTGTTTGTAGAAGTAGATCAAGTATTTTGCTTTAGTATATTTGATTATCAAGTGATCTATAGTGGGAATTTCTACATGGTATCAGAGATAGTTGATCTGTAGAGAAATTTCTACATGGTATCAAAGTTAGCTGATTTGTAGAGAAATTTCTACATGGTATCAGAGAAAAGGTGATCAAAGTAGAGAACAATATATTGTGAAGGGAGAAGTTCCAAGTTTGAATTTCTTGATTGTAGGTACAAAATCGATTTCTTATCACATCTCAAAGTTCACCAATGGCGTTCAAAGGCTTTAGACTTGAGTATGCCCTATATGGAAGCTCGAATTACATAGCCTAGAAGGATCACATGGAAGCGGTATTAGAGGACAACGGTTTTAAGGACGTCATTGATCAAGAAGTCCCCAAGCTAGTAGCTGCTAATGCCCAAGAATTGGTGGAATGGAAGAAATGTGTGGCTAGAGTGAGGATGATTCTTCTGGAGGGAGTTAGAGACCACATTGTCTCAAGTCTCCATGGGAAGAAGACACCATTTTCAATGTGGAAAATATTGAAGGATCTATATCAGAACAACAGTGATTAGAGGAAGCTGGCACTGAAAGACAAGCTTTTGAAAATCAAGTGTGAAAAGGGCGACACGATCTCTACATATCTGAACAAGCTCACCACCTGCAGGGATGAGCTTGGAAGTGTAGGAATCATGGTAGCTGACGATGACATGGTGAGTCTTGCTCTCCTCGGTCTTCCTAAGAGCTGGCATAGCTACCAGGACTCAGTTAATGGAAGAGAGAAACTTCCAGATTGGGAACGTCTGTGGTCTTGGATTTGATGTAGGAGGAGATCAGGAGAAGCACCAGAGATGGTTCTTCATCTAAGGAGGATGAAGAAAATTGCGCCTTAGTGAGTAAGGAAAAGAAAGGGAAGAAGAAGGATTATCATCCCAAATCAAGTTCTTCCCATGGTAGGAAGAAGATTGACAAATCGAAAAAGCAATGCTTTCATTGTCATGAGGTGGGCCATTATGCAACAAATTGTCCATTGAAGAAATCCAAGATGGGATCCAAGGAAGGATCTGAAGGTGAGGCATTGGCCTCTCAGTTTGAATTGGATTTTACTCTCATCGTATGCATGGTTTCATCGATGATGGGTTGTGGTTGGTTTCTTGACAGTGGAGCCTCATTCCACATGACCGACAATGAGAGTTTGTTCAGTACCTTGGAGGAGAAAGACCTTCAGATACTCATAGTGATTGGTAATGATGAAAAGTATAGTGTTTCAGGTGTGGGCACGGTTTCTTTTTAGAGTAAGGGAAAGGTTTTCCTTAGACACATCACCACGAGATAGGTGAAGCAGATCAGTTCACGAGTCAAGAACCTGTATGCTCTTGACGTTCAAGATGCATGCAAAGCCTTGAGGAGCAAGGAAATTGTTGGAGACTTGGTGGTTGAGAGGGAGAGTACATTACCTCTCAACATGCAGTGCCAGAAGAAGTCTCAGATAATTGCGGAGGAGCCACAATTGGTGAATCAGCTTCAGGAGGTTGTGGAACAACCACAACTGGAGAAGACGAGAGGAGACCGAGTGGAGGCATCCACTCATGCAGAGACCTCCAATAGGGGGAAATTTTGAGCCAAGTGGGTAGAGGGATGACATGCATCCATACCTCCAAGTAGGAGGTGGGGCGATGTGGAGTGAAAGTATCGAGAAGGCTGAAATAGGGGTAGGATCTTTAAGGTACCCAACCTCTTTGATTAAACCTTGCTACGGGAGCCTTGATGAGGAGTAGTAGGACTGGCTGAGTGGGTAGAGACAGATGTGGATGGAGCGACAGAGGAAGCTTCAGCATCAGAGGATTTTTCTAGTCCAACGGGGAGGTCAGTTGGGAGATCAATTACTTACTTCTTAGTAACTGAGTTACAGTGCAACAGTGGGCAGCACAATGCAACATGGTGAGAGGAGGTGCAGTGCGGATGCAGTGCTGGGAGACAGGACCAGCAACAACACTGGTACAATAAGAGGAATCAGTGTGATTGATGCAATTAGAGATCAAAGTGATTCCAAAGGTTCAGGATCGGGTTCAGGTTGAATGCATTTCTTGTTGAGAGGGAGTGTTGAAAATAGCAACAAGAAATGCAAAAAATAGAAATGCTATAAATAGCATTTCTGGTACCAGTGTTGGAAATAGCAACAAGGAATGATAAAATAGAAATGCTAAAAATAGCGTTGCTATAAATAACATTTCGGGATACATTCCAATTTTAGTTAGTCCCTGAACTAAAATTAAAATTAAAATTCGAATTTGATCTTAGCAGCTATTTGAAAAATAATTAATTAATTCATCTTGAGTTAATTAGTTGGAGAAAATCAAACATGAAGTTTATGTGGAGACATGCAACAGTTATCCCTTTGATTGAGGAAGTTATCCCTTAATTAAGGAGATAAGGTTGAGTTTTATTTTGAGTTGTAATTAGTTAGCTCAGTTAACTAAGTTAAGTCCAGTTAAATTAGTTCCAAAATAGTTTGTGGAACTAATTGTGAGTTCAGTCAGTTAATGCATGCATGCATGCAACTAGTGTTCTCCAGATAACTGAATATCCTCTCATAAATAACTCATGCATGTCAGTTCAGTCAGAGACCCAGTTGAGATCAGAAGACAGGGACAATGTACTATCAGTTGGAGGATTTTTCCTATATAGGAAATTCATCCATGCAGAAGGAATGATCTCCTTCAGGAATGTGCAGTTAGATCAGAGGTTAGTGAGCACTGTGTGAGGTAATTACACACAGGTGGCAGCTTTTGGACCTTAGGAGAAACTGTGCAAGGAAGTAGGAGGCTTGGAGGACAAAGGAGAAGGTTGTGAGAAGCCTTTGATTGCCTATGAGCAGTAGTGAGGGATTGTACTGAGAACTGAATAGCTTGTGAGCTAAAGCTTTGTGTAATCTCTGAGATATTTCCACTTGTTTGATAATACAGATAGCGAGGTTTTTAGCTGAGGTTTTCCCTAGATTATTCTTCTGTGTTAATGTGTGATTGATTTCTCATTCTCTGTTATATGTGTTAAAATTGATCTTGCTCAAAATTGATTAAGCTTCCGCAAGTTTGTTTGTAGAAGTAGATCAAGTATTTTTCTTTAGTATATTGCATTATCAGGTGATCTACAGTGGGAATTTCTACATGGTATCAGAGCTAGCTGATCTATAGAGAAATTTCTACACCGATGTCCCAAACCTCTGATATGCCAATATTTCTTCCTTGATAAGGCTTTAAATCAATGAACTTTAGCAGACCATATCTTTTGATCCAAGAATCCATTTTTGCACTTCCACATATCATTGGAAAACTCTTTCAGAGAACTTTGCATGAGATGGGGTCCGATGTAGGCTTTGAGTACATTTTCTACCAGTGAGATGGATGCAAACATTATTTGCAACAATTTTCTCCTTGATTCTTATACTTTGTGCTTAGATAGCTAAACTCTCAACCGCCATGGTGTCCATATTTCGGCTTCTTTAGTAAGCCTGCTATTGTGATGATTCTCTACAAGAAGCTTGCAACTACCATGGAATTCCATTTGGCTCATCACTGTAATCATCATTTTCTGTCTTCTTGAATAAGCCTGCTACTGTGATGATTTTCTACAAAGCACTCCAAGAACCATGGTTCCTAAACACCCAATCATCATGCTGACCCTTGTTTGACATCAATGCCAACACTTACGCATCCACCCATACACAATCAAATGTCCAACACATCCCATCAAATTTGCAGAGATAAAGAGTATCAACGATAATGACATAATGCATATCCTAATGGTGTATATGTGGGAATTCATCGTGAGACAACTTGGATTGAAAACATTGAGTTTGGAGATAAAGGATAAGATCCCTATATCATGGATCAAAAAAGCTAATGAGGAGCAAGAATTCATGAGGTAATGAATCCTCAGCCACAAATTCTTCATCAACTAGGAGTAATTCCATCATTAACTCAATAAATTCCAAATATTTCTTGGATTAAACATCCACAAAGTCCAAGTCACCCACTTTGAATATGTTTTCCCAATGATCTATCTACTAACGATATGTTTCCTAGAGTTGGATTCAATGATTATCATGGTATTTCTCAAGAGTATATAATATCATAAGTCTCGATTAAAATAAGGAGGGCTCTATAATGAGGCAAACAAAAAGGCTTGTTTCAAAGCATAAAATGATTTTTGAGCCTGGTCATCCCATATAGAAGGCACACCCTACTTCAATAGATGCATTTTTTTTAATATCTTGACACAGTTAGCAATAAACTTACATAAGAAATTAGCCTTCCCTTGATGCACTTAAATCTAGTGAAGAGTACACTGGTGGTGGAAAATTAATGATAGCCTCGACCTTTGATGGATGAACTCTAATCCCTTCCTTGGAAACAATGATTCCTAGTAACCTACAAGATACCATGCAAAAGAAAAACTTATTTGGGTTCAAATGAATCATATAATAAAAACATTGAAGAAATAATTCCCTAAGATGGGAGAGATGATCCTCATGATGGAGATACTAAGTGGTAAGGTCATATAGATAAACCGTGATGACGTTTTTAATGTCATGAAATGCACAAGAAATGGCTAGTTGGAAAGTGGCACCAACAATTTTAAAACCAAAAGGCAGTTCTCGATAAGCAAAATTTCCCCATGGGCAGATAAAGGTGGTTTTGTGCCAATCCTTTGGTTTGATTTGGATTTGATTATAGTTAGAAAAAAAATTCATAAAGGAAAATATAGTGTTATTGGCACAAGCTTCGAGAATTTGATCGATGAAAGGGGTTGGATAAATATCTTTTGCACAAACTAAATTTAGATCCCTATAATCCACACAAACCCTAATCATACCTTATTTCTTAATCATTGGAACATGATTGGAAACCCATACCATCAAGGGTACTAGATAAATAAAACCAACATCTATGAGCTTTTAAACCTCTACTTTAACAACAACTACTTTATAAGGATTTACTTGCCCGAGCCTTTGCCTAACTGGCTTAGCTTTGTCATACATATTAATTTCATGTTTGCCAATCCGAGGGTGGGCCAATTCTAGGAATATATTCCTAAGACCAAGAAAAAACATCATGGAATCATTGAAAAGGGAAGTGTAAATTTTATTTTCTTGAGGGGTACAATTCGCTCCAATCATGATATTTTCCATGACACATGTTTTCATAGTAATATTGATGGGTGCAATATTTCACATGTTTTCCAAGTCCCAGTCTGAGAAAACAACATGAAAATGATGGAGGATTGGGACCACTCACCAAGGCTTAAGGAAGTTAGGAATTTTGGTGACTCATCCAAACTTACCTATCATAGGAAGGAAAATATGAATGATGATGTGATTCTCCCCAAGATTCCTTGATTACTTCATCAATAGGAAGATCAATGTCAAGAAATTCATAGAAAGTGGATGGTCAACTACCCAAATGGTCACAAGATAATAATCAAATGGTTCACCAAAGGTGTCACTCAAATCAAAAGTGTCAAATTTTGACTAGATTCTTTGATAAGCAATCTCAACCAAAATTAAAGGCATATGCTCACCATACAAGTCTACATTCGAAGGAGAAGGAACCACCCAAGGATTAGGAAACCAATGTGATCCACTAGTGATGGAATATATCATGTGCATGTGAACCATAGAATTAGAATGAATGTTAGGCACGGGTATAAGAAAGAGATAAATAAGTGAGGGTCTTTTAAACAAAACCACACTAACACTTTCATAATATGGAGGGTTATCTCATATATATTTCATTATAGTTCCCATATTGGTATACTTCGTCATCAACATACAATACACAAGCTTATGAATTGTGACAATATTTCCTTCATGGGGAAAGTGAAGAACATGAGAGACTGACGAGCTGATTATAATATAGTGCAATGTGAACAAGTTCTACATGCACAATAACAATTCCCCTCCATCTTGATTGAATATGTTAGAAGATTGCGCTGAGGCACAAAATTATTATGTGGGATGTTTGTTGACTTATGGAGAACATCCTTAGGTGGGAAATATATAAGGTCCAAAGGTTTATCTAGCATGAGAGGTCTATTGGGTTCATTGGGGATGACTAGGTCCTTAGTAATAAAAATTGACTCAAGAATTCATAAAATATTTCTCTCATAGACAATTTAACTTTCTCATTGCACATAAGGATAGGTCCATTGCCTCTAAGAAAATGTTGTCCTCCCATGACCTTGGGTAGAGAGGAGGAGGTTGTGCAACCATTTATTGAGGTTCAGTGAGGAATCGATGTGTCAAAACAAATGATTATTGAGTGGTAATTGGTTGCACAAGAAGGTGATGAATCTCATCCATTATTTGGCACTCGTGAGTTAAGTGATCCCACTGACAATTCTTGTAAGGGAATTTGACCTTCTGGAATTTCTAATTTGTGACTTCACCCTTATTGGGTTGGGATTGTGGAGTCTCCTGAGTAGGTTTATAAGTGTTTTTCTACTTGTTTTTTCTTCTTTTGCCCAACCAGGTTGTTGAGTGTTCTTAATTTGCATGAATTGCACCATATGAATCTTGGCAGTTTGCTTAAAAGATGAGGCTTGTTGAGACCTGAGTGTAGTTTCTGGGGCTAGTGAAGTAACTATCAATTTCGCCAATTGAGCAAATAATTGGCTCACAACATTAGAAAAGACATAACCAATTACACCATCATAATGTGGTACTGATTAAGGTCTTTCGAATTAGTTGAAGGATGAGGAGCATTAGGGATGATGTCATATAAAGTGCTTGAATGAGAGTATATCAAGTTAATATGCTAGACCCATAAAATAACTCGCTCCTCAGTAGCTGCCCCAGCCATAGTGACATAGTTATAACTGGTAGTAAGAATTGAGTAAATCTATATTTGAGAAATTGGTAAGGGATCTTGGTCCTAATCACTTTCTATGCCTCCATTCATGAATATGATCAAAGATATGTGTAGAGGTGTCCTGCTTAAAGGTAGTTAGGAGATCGGTTCCAACCTCTTCCCATGAAGGTAACTAAAAGTGATTCAAGAACATTCATGCTAAGGAAGTGTAGTCACTATTGTAGAAAATTCCTTCTAGATTCAAACTACAAATTTTATTTTCTAAAACAAAAGACTTGAATCTACTCGACTCATCAACGAAAACAATTAATTGATCAAGGAATCATGAATCATATAAGAGAAAGAATTCAATAAACACATTACACAATGATTTCCTAGGGAAAGCCACAACTAAAAACCCCTACTATCTGTATATCACATTAATCAGAAAATATGAGAAGATTACAATGCTTTTCTCAAACCCAAGCAATCTCTGCACTATCTATATTTGTCTCACTGCTTCCTGGACAAGCCATGGATGAATACAATATGCTATACTCAACCTTGAGCTCAACCTGCATAAGTATTTTCTATCCTCTACTTAACTTCCTTTGGCCAATACTTAGCCAAATTCCTAACCTTCCAAGCTCCTACTTCCTTGGACTTCTCCTCAAGGAATTAGCCCTATTTAATGGGGAAATTCCTCAGTTATGAATTGCACAATCCTCATAGGCCTTCCTCTGATTGCATGCACCATCGGATTAATTTAGATGATTTTACAACTGATAGTACACTGTCCCTAAACTCCAATCTCAACTGGGCCTTTCTCTGATTTGACATGCATGAGTTAATTATGAGTGAATCTTCAGTTTACTAGTTTATCACTGAAGGAAACACCCCAATGTTTGACAAGCAACACCCCACTATTGCATGCAACACCCCACTAGTGTAGGCTACACCCCACTACTGCAAGCTACAACCCACTACTGCAGGTTACACCCCATTACTATAGGTTACACCCCACTACTGCAATTTACAAACGCTACTGCAGGTTACACCCCACTACTGGACCTTCCACTAATTCCTCCATCAGTTGGAACTAGTTTAACTAAATTTAACTCAGTAAGACCAAATTAAAAAATTACAACTCAAAATAAACTCAAATAGTGCTCCTAATCGTAGGAGACACTCTACATGACTCTAGTAATACCCTCAACTCGAATGAACTGAGCTAACTAAGTCAAATTAACTTAGTTAGCTATTATACGTTGTCATGAGATGTGGAGTTACAATTTTATTCCCAATTTAATTCAAGGAAAAAATTAAATTAGGATTTTTCTTGATATTATTTTTATCATTTATTGTTGCTAGTTTCAACACTCCCTCTAAACAAGAATGAAATTCAACTCTATCCCGATCTAGTACCTTTGGAATGTTTTGCATGCAACACTTGTCACTGTTGCTGTTGCTACTACAACATCTACAACCCAAAAAAAAACATCGAAATAAAATAAACTGAATCAACTGTGTCTGCAACTATCTACTAGAAAAATTGTGCTGTTGCTAACTCTGCTACTGAGAATTTGCTCTGCTATCAACACTGCTATGCACTCTGTTATGAAACCAACTCACAAAAAGATAGAAAAGATAGATCAACACCTTAGAAATAAGCCTCTTCGAGGGGGCAACCTCCTTTACATTACACAATTGAATAATTCTTGGATGATACAAATGACAAGACCTCCTTTCTATATATAGGAGTCTAAGGGGTCATAATATAATCAGACCCGATATAACAATAATAATGTAAGGGCATAACAATAGTGGGCTTCTAATAATAACAATATGGGGACTACATGGGCACAAAAATATAATAAGGGGGTTGTACTAATAACAATAAGGGGTTACACTAGTAGTATAGGGACCTAACATGCCCCTCTCCTTCAAAAAGTGTTGTCCTCAATGCTTGAGTAGTTCTTGATGCTTCTGTATAAATTCTTGTCCTCCCATGTGGAATCTTCAGCAGGTAAGTTCTTCCACTTGATGAGATACTATGAAATTGATCTATTTCATAGCTTTCGATTTCTCAGTTCTGTGACTGCTTCAGGTTCCAATATGATTTTTCCTTCCTTGTCAAGTTCTCGCAATACTGTTTGAACTGGGACCTTCTACAACTTTTGAATGAGTTCCCACTCCTTTGGGCATATGTATATATGTAAGGCCTGATGTTTGCAGGAACACTTCGTGGAATCAAGTGAATAGCATGATCATGATCACGAATAGGTGGGAGGCCTTTAGAAGTCTCAAATACCTTGGAATGAATTGTCCAAAATGTTTTGGAGATCTGGAGAAATACATGATTTCGATGTTGGATCCTCTAGTGAACATAATTGTGCAATTACACCCCATTGTTCTTTATTTAGAAGCATTGTCATGCTGTTAGAGTTGATTAACTTTCCATGTTTTCCTTCGATACCCTCAATTCAACTTCCTTTCCTTCCCAAAAAAAATTGAAGAAAAGTTCTTGAAAATTAAAAGCTATCGTACCCAAAGATTGTAGCCATTGGACTCCTAGTAAAACATCAGCACCACCCATTGGAATGGAAAGCATTGGGCTATTCAATACATATTCTCCCATGGATAGCTTGTTATTATGGCACTTTCCATAGCAATTTATCGTTCCTCCATTTGCAACCATCACTTGACACTCTAGTGCTAGATATAGGAAGCAATTCAATTCCTTGGCTATCTTACAATCAATAAAATTATGGGTACTGCCCGAATCAATCAACACTCTTACCTTTTTCTTCTTGATATGTCCTTCTATCTTGATAGTTTGAGGAGTGATAATTTCTTCCAATGCATTACAAGATATGGTTGGATTGATTTCTTGAGAGTCGATGTGATCTTTCAATTCTTGAACATTTTTCTTCTTGATATGTCCTTCTATATTGATAGTTTGAGGAGTGGTAATTTCATCCAATGCATTACAAGATATGGTCGGATTAATTTCTTCTTTCTTAATGTGATCTTTCACTTCTTGAACCTTTTTCTTCTAGATATGTCCTTATATCTTGAGAGTTTTAGGAGTGGTAATTCTTTCCAATGCTTTACAAGATATGGTTAGATTCATTTCTTCTTTCTCTGGGGTTGGTTGCATGTGTATATACTCTTCTTTTGACGTTTCTTGATCCTTTTCTTCCTCCTCTCCACAATCAATGTAAAATAATTTCTTCTCAGCATACTTATGACCTTTAATGTATTTGTTATCACAATTGTAACAAATCCCTTTTTCTCTTTTTTCTTCCAATTATTGTGGTGTAACCCTTGTAGGTTGTGGAAGGCTAGGAGAAACAACACTTCCATATTTATAGTTGTGAGGGGTAGACTTCCTTGTTGCCATAATTTTACTTTCCACTCTGTAACAAAGCCCTTTTTCTCTTTTTTCTTCTAATTGTTGTGGTGTTTCTCTTTGTATCCTCATAGTGTGCTATCATTTCCTCCATGAAAATTGGCCACGTAACAAGTTGTTTATGAGAACAAAGCCCTTTATACCATAAAAATTGATCCGATTCTAAATATGAAGATGCAATACATACCTTTTGTAACAGTGGTACACCATGTAGATCAAAATATTGCTCCATCCGTGGTATCCAATTTACTGGATCCTTTCCATCAAACTTCCTCATATCACCTTTTTTTGATTTTAGGAGCTCGATCTTGAAATGACTGTAACTCTATACTTTCAGATCTCAAAATTCTAAAATTGTCTCCTGCAGTAGCCCTCTAAGTCCTCTTTCCCCGCAAGTCTGACCAGAATTTGATTCTACAAGAAAGAGTTACTCCCAATCTCTTAAGATGACCTGATTATATAATGTTTTAGTCAAGCGAACTTGTACGACATGCCACGTGTCACTGTTTTGACCTTTGGATCTGAAATCTATGCACCGAAAACTACAGTCCGTGCTCTTTCTGTAACTTCTTATGAGATTTCAATTTGTTTCCCAGAGAGAAAGTTATGATGATTTTCCCAAGGTCGCCTGTTTAGGATGTAATTCAGTATTCTGCAAAAACCCTAACTTCCTCAGATCATATATCCGAAAATATAGCGATACAATATCTAAAATTCGAACCGAAGATTCAGAATGATTTCTTATCAAATGGGTTTTTTCTTTAGCTTCTGAAACTTCATAGTGAAAAGGTTATACCGAAAATACCACAATGACCTATTTTAGATGAAATTCTGGAGTTTGCAAAAACCCTAACTTTCTCATATCATATCTTCGAAAATATAGCGAGACAAGATCTGAAATTCAAATGCGTGGTTCAACAAGATTTCTTCTCAAATGGTTTTTTTTTTAGCTTCTAAAACGTCGCAGAAAAAAATGTTATAGCGAAAATACCATGATGACCTATTTGGAGCAGTGAAACCCCAAAATCCAAAGCTCTGATACCAAATGTTATGAAACCAACTCACAAAAAGATAGAAAAGATAGATCAACGCCTTAGAAATAAGACTCTTTGAGGGGGCAACCTCCTTTACATTACACAAATGAATAATTCTTGGATGATACAAATGACAAGGCCTCCTTTCTATCTATAGGAGTCTAAGGGGTCATAATATAACCAGAGCCAACATAACAATAATAATGTAAGGGCACAATAAGAACAATAGTGGGCTTCTAATAATAACAATATGGGGACTACATGGGCACAACAATATAATAAGGGGGTTGTACTAATAACAATAAGGGGTTACACTAGTAGTATAGGGACCTAACACACTCCTTAGTATTTGACTGACACTGATACTCTTGCTACTGAATATTATGGGACCCCATAGCAAGGTAATGATCCATGAGGCAAAAAACACCTCAATGGACCCTGCCCAAATTTTTGCACTCTTGGGGCTATTAGTTCACATCACCCCACCTCTCACCTGGAGGTATGGCTGCATGTGCTCCCTCTGCCCACTTGGCTCAAAATTCCCCCCCTAATGGAGGTCTCTGCTTGAGTAGATGTCTCCACTCAGTATCCTCTCTGCTTCTCCAATTGTGGCTGCTCCATAACTTTCTGAGGCTGCTTTTGAGGCTACTACTGAGGCTACATGTTGAGATATCTAACATTATCCCTCTCAACCACAAAATCTATAGTCTTTGCCTTGATCCTTAAGGCTTTGCATGCATGAGCTAAATCCGATCTACTCATATTGTTGCTGCTATTGCTCTATTGTTTCTTCCACACTGCTGCTGCAACCACTGTAATAATGAGTCTGATCTCCCCTAATCTTGAAGTACTAGCTTCCATAGGGTTGCTCCCTCTTAAAGTAGACTCCCTATGAGTCTCGATCTCCCTGTGGGAATTCTCTCTACTCCTCAATCTACCAATATCAATGATCAAAACTCTTTTTTGTGTCACTAAACATTGGCTTATTGATCTACCCACTAACAACCTTCTTTCTCCATTAATAAGTTTGCACATAAGGTCTTCTGAATCTACCCTGAACTAGAGCTCCATAAATATGCAAGAAAAACTTAAAATTCTTCTCTTCTAGTGTGATTTAAGCTCTAATACCATGTAGAAATTTCTACAAATCTAGCTCTAATAACATGTAGAAAATTCCTTGTAGATTCAAACGCAAATTGTAATTTTCTAAAACAAAAGACTTGAATCTACTCAACTCATTAGCGGAAACAATTAATCAATTGAGAAATCATGAAGCATATAAGAGAAAGAGTTCAATCAACACATTACATAATGATTTCATGGGGAAATCCACAACTAAAAACCCTTGCTATCTGTATATTTCAATAATCAGAAAATATGAGAAGATTATAATGCCTTTCTCATACCTAAGCAACCTATGCACCATATCTATCTGTCTCACTACTTCCTAGACAAGACTCGGATGAATACAATATGCTCTGCTCAACCTTGACCTCAACTTTCACAAGTATTTTCTATCCTCTGCTTGACTGAATTTCTTTGGTCAATGCTTAGCCAAATTCCTAGTCTTCCAAGATCCTACTTCCTTGCATTTTTCCTCAAGGAATTATCCCCTATTTAATGGGGAAATTCCTCAATTATGAATTGCGCAATCCTCATATGCATTCCTATGATTGCATGCACCATCAATTTAATTTAGATGATTTACAACTGATAGTACACTGTCCCTGAACTCTAATCTCAACTAGGTCTTTCTCTGATCTGACATGCATGAGTTAATTATGAGTGAATCTTCAGTTTACTGGTTGATCATTATAGGAAACACCCCACTGTTCGACAAACAACACCCCACTACTGTAGGTAACACCCCACTATTGTAGGTTACACCCCACTATTGCAGGTACCCCACTACTGTACCTCCCACTAATTCCTCCATCAGTTGGAACTAGTTTAACTAACTTTAACTCAGTTAGACTGAATTAAATAATTACAACTCAAAATAAACTTAACTAGTGCTCCTAATTGTAGGAGACACTTTACATGACTCTAGTTAGACCCTCAACTTGAATTAACTGAGCTAACTAAGTTAAATTAACTTAGTTAACTATTACAAGTTTTCATGAGATGTGAAATTACAATTTTATTCCCAATTTAATTCAAGGACAAAATTAAATTAGGATTTTTCTTAATGCTATTTTTAACATTTCTTGTTGCTATTTTCAACAACTATATGATGCCTTATCCAATTTGATATACCATTTTATGGAATCATTAATCAGGGTTCTTTGGAAGAGACACAAACTCACATAATCAACCACCAAAGAATTAGATGAACACCATAGATGATAGGTGATATGCATGGTTAAGTTCACTCTTGGCTTTCCTTTGAACCTAGGAATGTCAAATAGTAATTGGGTGATAATTGGAGGCTACCATGGATCATATCATATGGGATTGTTTGTTAACTTGTTGAAATATGGAAAATCAAGAGATGTTAGAAAATGGAAGCTAGTTTTAATTAAATGGGTATGAAAGTAGAGAAGGGCCTCCATGTGAACCTCATGATCCTCCCATAGAAAAGTTTTTAGAAGATGAGGGTTGACTAAAGGGATGACTAGTACAGAGTACTAAGGCCTTGGACCAACCATTTTGGTGAAAGGATGATTCCCCCCTCAGGGATTGTACCCACAAACAAAGGAACTCTCTAAAGCATGAATGCTAATGGGATTATACCTAGCATTAGAAGGAAGACCTCTTGGTGCAAAAACTTGTAGTAAGTTGGAAGACTCGTGGGCATAGTGGTGCTAGTGGGGATATTTCCCTCAAGTAAATTATCCCCTCCAAATGATTGAAAGATTTTAGAGAATGCAATTCCTCTAAACGAAGAAGTATCCCAACCATTAAAAGTTACCCCAAAAGAAATATTGCCCCTTAATAGAATACAGACAAACATGGATCCCCTCGGAAAGTTCGTCGAAGATGATTGAACCATATTAGAGATTAAGATCACATGTATAAATGAACTAGGTCAAAACAACCTAGCTCTAATGGGTTGACTCAGGTTTTCCCTCATTTCAAACACAAATATTGACAAAGGAAGGAGACATACAAACTCATAAAACTTATTGGGGTTGGAGTAGAAACCGGTTGGATGCACCTTTGTGAGGATAGAGGTGTAGTTGAAATTGATGTAGTTAGCCTTATCACACTAATTAGTGGTAAAGAAGACATGATAGATGACACTCTCGACATGGATGGCGATGAGGTACCCATTTCCCCCATGGTAGAAGCACCACTCTTAGTAGACATTGGATGAGAGAACAAGGAAAAATATTGGGTGAAACATGCACTCAACCATACAAGTATAGGGTCGATATGGTTAGATAAAGGTGGGTTGGTGTGTGGCAACTGACTTTCATCTACAATCTCAACAATGAATTGGTCTTCCCCCCTCCAAATCAGGTGTGATTTAAGTATCTAATATTAGAGATATCCTACATCTTTGATATGGTGGACCGTCCTCTTCAAGGTAAAGGTTTAATAGTCTTTGAGAACAATGAACAATTTGTTCAACCATAATGAATATATGTTTATTATTTAATCAATTAATTTTAAACACCCCTATGGCAAACTATACTTGAACCAAACAACACAAACTATAAAGTCTCTAAGAGATTCAACAAGTAAGTTGACTAAAATAGGTACCTCTTGAAAACCAGGAGGTAGCTTAAGGCAATGGAACTCCTAAGTACCCTGGACTAAAGAAGGATTGGAGAAGTAGTTACCCCAACCTCCCTATATCATCCTTAATCAATGCAAGTGACCTCTTTGAGGTTGAACATCGCCCTCCAAGAGCATTGGTATGGTGATTGATGTCTACCTTAGGTACCATGGGGACTTCCCACCCATAATAACTTGGGCAATATCCCTCGATGATATGTCACTAAGGTTTCCACTTCACAATGAAACAACTAGCTAGACATGTGTGATCAAAACCATACATGTAGGTAGAATAACAAAGCCCAGAAATTCCTGATAGATTACTCAAAGCATGTCATATGCCTCTTAAAGAGATTCTCTTGTAATGTGCACAATTGACAAGACATCAGTAGTCTAAGAGCAGGGATGTCACTCCATAGTTTCTCAATATAATTAGGTGCTTAACTCCTCTATGAGAGGAGCTTTTTTGCAACCATCTAACATGAAAATGGATTTACAATCTTTATTAGATCTACTTTTAATTATAGTCTTTGAAGATTGTCCTGTCCAAATCCCACTCCAAGACTCTACAACCCTAAGCTAATGCTGGTTTACTATAACCAAAAGTGTTTGATTAATTTTTATTATACTTTATTTTATGTTGTTGATTACTTAAGGGTACAAAGTGCAACTAAGATGGTGTGAAAAAGACTCAATATCAATCATAATGCAAGCTAAATGAAGTATAGTTTCCATTCCATTTTGAAGAAAAATATCTAAGGAAGGGTAGAGGATGTCTTTTCCTTTTTCCAAGTGACAAATAAAACTTCACATTCACTCTCAATTATCACTCCAAAATTCAACAAATTCATAAAATAATTGATCCACTAAACAACTTGTAACAAAAAAAACACTTTTAAGCATGCCAAAACAAGAGCACAAACAAGCACTCAAAATCTCGAAACTAAGGCTTTGAAAAAAAAATCATGAACTATGGCAAGCTCAAATTCAAACAAAGTTTCAATTCATAGTTCAATGTAGATAGAAAACAACACAAACCTACATTGACATACACTGGAAAATAATCCCAAACCCGAGACAAGGGATCTGTTAACTCAAAATCAGGCCCTGGAAGGTTGCAGACCAGGAAGACTTCAAGTAACTGTTTCAGACCAATATTTTAGCTAAGGCTTAGCCTCCTTAGCCTGAGAGGGCTCTCTCAAAGGGTTTAAGATTTGCAATTGTGATTGAGATGGCTAACTGTTCTATGAAACAAATAGGAATGAGGTTGGTAAAATCTAAATTAACAAGCATCCATTGGGCTCATGGAGTCATATGTTACTCAGCATTAACAGTGAATTGGCTTTGCAATGAAATCAAGGCATTCAAAATTCAATATACATAAAGTACAACAGACACAAAGGGACAGTATATGAGTACATGAAGGAAATTAGAACACATCATGTGATTTCTAAGTAATCAAGTACCCATCAAACTGTAAACAACATGAAAGACAACAAGAGGAATTCATACATTGAAGTCAGTATGATTCTTGAGTAGCTGAAACCATTCACTGTATTATCAAAATAAATAGAGTCCTTACATAAGCTTGTCAATAGAGCTTTTTTACATAAACTTCCAACCTCTTGTACCTTGCTCTTTCTCCTATTTATAGAGGTCTTCTACCTAACTGAGATTCCTCCTCAAGCATGAGGGGAACTCGCATTTTCTTTATCATGACACCTATTAACCTTTAAAACTAACTAATAAATACAACTGACTGCTAACTAACAGTTTAAGAGACCTAAGACAATTAGGATTCTAATTTTACATCATGCTGATCATAGCATTTATTACAATCAAGATTTGTTCTCTGCCAAGTGGTCTCTGTGGTAGGTGTTTGTAGTTGCCTGCTGGCCTTTGATGTCGTATCACAAATATAACAGATTGCCACGTCCTTAATATGCTGTCCACCGTTTTCATATGTGAAGGCAAAAGTTCTTGCAAGTTGTCTTGATCTTGTTGAAAGCTGATGGCTTCAGATGATTCCTTGTAGACATACCCTTTTCAAAATTCCCGCTTGTATTTCAAAACCCGTTGACTGATATTAAATTGTTTAGCTTCAACAGTTTCGTAGCGTGCTACGAAACTACTGAGCGTTAGTCCTCATCTTCAGCAATTTCGTAGCGCGCTAAGAAACTGCTGTGTTATTCCAAAAGACAGTTTCAACCAAAATTTTTCCATTTTGAGCCTTCTTTTCTCAACAGCCACTCATTAAATGGATTAAAGGCCAAAGAGTTAACCTCGCTCTAATGAGCTACAACTGATTGTTGAGGCTTGTTAGGTGCAGGTGTATGCATGTCCCATATGAGAAAATGGCAATCATTTCCAACAGAACCAAAAAGGTATTCGTACTTAAAATGCCATGAAACATATTCAACTGCTCCTTCATGAACCTTAGATATTTGATTGGCCTCAAGCACTTTCTTTCCAAATGCAGCGTTTATATCCCACAAGCATATTTGTGCATCGTTTTAACCACTTAGTAGGTGACCTTCTTTGAGAGGACTCTATGTCAAAACATATCCTTCATTAGAATGACCTTTCAATATCAATTCAGGATTGCAAACCCTTTCTTGAGGAGCCTTTGATGGATGCTTGTTGTAATCAAACACATAAACATTTGAGCTCACTGTCTTCGTTGCAATGACAAATGAATTCTGTGGCATGTAGCAAGCCTTGTTAACTTCTCCTTCATGATTAATCTTCTGGATTATTTGTACCTTGGCTTCGGTGGATTCAAAACCTCTAATGATGTTATCTTGAGAGTTTTGCAGGGGGATCTGGACCTCTGCTATCATCAAATAATTGGGCTCATCCTCTGAAGTATGGGTACCCGCTATCATTTTCTGTTGAATTGCCTTTTTCATCTGCCCTGAAATTACTAGTTGGATATGGATAGGTCACCATATGTCTCCAATGCTTTCCATGATTGCTATATCACCTTGAAACAGTTCTCACTTTTCCATTTGAAATCGTTGAAACAAGGTTGTAGAATATATCAAATGGAAGAATGTCTTCAAACTACAATATTGGCACAGATGAAGCTATGGCACTATTTCAGTATGTAAATATTTCAACCTCATCCAAGCATCACACATTCCACCATAAGAACCACCAAGACCATAACCAGTGATCGCCTCAAAGACACCCTCCCAATCATCTCCATAATAGAGCTTGAAAACGTTAATGGAGAGGTACAGGACCAAAAGCCCATTGGCAGCAAGCAAGAATCCCATCACAGCCCAGAGCTAAATGCTATAATGAAGGCCTTCCCAACACCTTTCCTGGCTTCCAATGTGGTTCTTGCATTAGCATATGTTGCAATTTTCATTCCAAAATAACCTGACAGAACATAAATAAAAGCACCAAGCACGAAGGCTATGGTGCTGAACAATGCATTTGCAAGAGCAGGTTTGCACATCTTTGTCTTATCATAGTTACATTGCTGCTGCTAGGTGCTGAAACCCTCCACAGAGCCAAGGAACAAAAACATGAGAAACACAAAACATCCAGTGAAAATACCCAGATATTTGTGCTCTGTAAATAGAAATGAAGTAGCCCCGAGGGAAATGGCGTTATGAATCTCTTCACACTTGGGGACAACATTTTTTATATTTCAAGAAAAACCTCGTTACACTCCATAATTGAGCGACGAGGCCTTCTCAGTACCCACCTTAATGCGCGACATCAATAGCCATTGAAGCAGCGCGAACCCAATTCCAATAACAGCAGCAATGGGTATCAATATTTGCGATAGTAATTCGCTCAATAGAGCATCACCCATGGTGAAACTTCTTGAAGCCAAAACTATCAGAAAATAAGCCTCCTTCATAAACCACTGGTGAAATCTTTTTATACAATACCATAGCAAACCCAAGGTAAGGCATCCTAGCCATGCAAATCGATATACTGCCGAGTTGATGATAAGAGAATAACCAAAAAGAGGAAACAGGCCCCGAGCAAACACGTAAGGAACGCAAAGGGATGTCAAAAGCTTCGTAAGGATAGGTGTCACAATTTCTTGAAGCACCCACAGACCACGCAAATGAGAAAATCTATCTGCTCTGACTTGGTCAAATTTGATACACCATCTGTCAATGGTGCCATCTGACCTAGCATTACCAGTCTTGTCCAGATCTTGAGAAATATGAGTCCCAACACCCAATCTTGATAAAGAAGGAACACCGAACTTTCATTGATGGGTACACACAAAGGCACTATCACTAATAGCTCAAATAATAGTCCAATAAGAACAGGGATAACAAAGATCCACAAAGACAACAGAATGAAGCCTTAGACCACAATCATGGACCACATTAAAACTTGGTTAACAAGATATTTCAAGTTATGTGACTTTAGATAATCAACAACATATCCAATTCCAGCTACAACAGCTCAAATAATATAGTGTCCAATGTTGAAGGCATAAAGATCATTGCATTTGATCCCATGTGTAATAGGAAACCGAGGAATGGAAGTAAACAATGCCCGGCCAAGAGAAACAGGTACCGCCACTAAGGTTGGGTTTAAGGAAATTAAAATGAGCCATGCCCCAAAATAACAGTAACACAATGCGTAGAACAAACATGTACTCTTCAGACTCTGCTGATTTGTCCCCCTCAAACTCTTCCGCACCTTCCACACTTGATGCAGAGTTTTCACGCACTGTCCTGTTGTCATTCCCAACTGCTGGAAGAGCTAACCTATTCTGGTTCAGCTCTTAGGCAACACCACGATGAATATCATGCAATCTTTCTTGTCTTCCACGCTTAGTAATCTCAGTGCCTTGTCCATTGTTAAGGGCCCATCCAACTACAGAGCAGAGAACAACCTTTGACAAACAATCGAACCGATGTGAACAATTTAGAAGTTTTTCTTGAGTGATAGCAGTGGCTCTACTTGGGATAGTGTGCTCCTGTAGTACACTAAGAACTCGCAGGTCTAGTGCTTCATCCTTTATGATAATAGACATTTGCTTGACAAGCATCCCCTTCAAGCTTCTTGGGCCTTCACCTCGGGCTTAAGCTTGATAATCATTGTAGGAGAAAGAAATCTACATCTACTGAAAAATGCTCAATCAACCTTGAGCGTATTTGCATATTCCTACCTACCTACCCTATCCATTTCAAAATTCTTTCAGCTCAATCAATGTGAAATTTCCAATGTAGCCAATCATTTGTCTTATCTGATATTTGAGTTTTTTTACTGCATCGGAGTTCAGAGCCGTTATGATATTGTGATGACCACTGCCACTGAAATTGCCTCTGATCTTCATAGAAAAACTGAAACACTGGAGAGTAAAACTCTTCCATGTATTTAGCTATAGGATCCCAAAATACATTATCAGCTTGATGATTCTTGTAACTTTATGGTTGTGCAAACTGATCTTCAACAACAGTGTACTCTTCCTCAATTGTAAAAGAGAAAGGAAGAAACACTCTCTCCTTGTGTTCTGCCATAGAAAGTTTCTGAAAATAATGATCATGATTATGAAGACTATATGACTGTATTTGACCCTTTAAACCTTCATTGTCTTTCTCAATGTCCTTAGCAACTTCATTCAAAAATTTCATCTTATCTTCTGTCTTGCAGTCAAATGATTTTAGATAAGAAAACAAGAACAAAGAAAAATTTTCGTTTATTTCTTCATTAATATGATGATCATTCCATTGTTTGAAACCTTGAATTGAAGGAGAATTTGCCACCACCTCTGATCTATCTATCCATTCCTCCAAAAACATAAACCAAAAGTCTTCAAATGACTTAATGGATTTGGCAGGAAAAATTTCAATCCACCATTTACATTTCCCTTGAAATGAATCATAGAACAACATAATGCAAACATCTTCATGTTTAACTCTAAGAAGCTCGATAAAATCACAGAACTCAGATAGATGCTTCAAAGTTAAACTCAAATCTTCTCCATTGAATTTTGGACCATTCCTTAGAAAATATGCATCCTTGGGAAAATGATTTGGGAAACCATGAATTCCTGAAAAATTTATGAATGCATACCTTGAAATAAGAATGTTAGCATCTGGGTCTTTCATAACTCCAGTGGAATCACCATGAATCTATGGCTCTGAACTCTGATGTAGTCAAAAAACTCAAATATCAGATAAGACAAATGATTGGCTACATTGGAAATTTCACATTGATTAAGCTGAAAGAAGTTTGAAATGGATAGGGTAGGTAGGTAGGAATATGCAAATAAGCTCAAGGTTGACTGAGCATTTTTGTTTTTAGTAGATATAGACTTCTCTCTTCTACAGTGATCATCAAGTTCAAGCCCGAGGTGAAGGCCCAAGAAAAGTAGATGCTTGTCAAATAAATTTTTGTTTATCATAAGAGGATAGGGCACTGGATCTGCATGTTCTTAGTGTACCACAAGGGCACACTATCCCAAGTGGAGCCACTGTTATCACTGACAAAATTTCAATGCTAAATGTCTGCAAATAAGCACATGAACCCTTTAAGCAGTTTCGCAGCGCAAAATGTTCAAGTGATTTCGTAGCGCATAATTCATATTTTGCACTAGCTGCGCTACGAAACACCATGGGAAGGAATGAAACATTATGGCAAGTGAAGCTCTTGATGCAACAAAGCTTAGGACATGGAGCCCCAAATCCTAAAGTATTGAGAATGGAAGAAATTATCATGAATCATTTCAGAAGGTGAGAATTAAGGATGTCTAGCAGAATGGCAAGGACAGATGCTCCAGATGTTAGAAAAGTACCTGAGAAGATAGTCTACAAAGTGTTGTACAACAATGAAGGTGATCCTGATGTGAGCCCATACACGCACAACCGAAATATTGAGCTGATTCCGGTGAAAATAAACAAAGAGTCAGTTAACATAAGCAGTCTTTTACTGGAGGTTACAAAACCTATTGTTCAAAAGCTTTGCAGCCTTGGAGTGTTTTATAACAGAGATGTGACTAAGTTGGCACCAATTGAATTTCTAACTGCAAGAGACAAATTCCGTGAATCTCCGCCAGCATATCTTGCTCAAATGCAATATGGGGAAGTAGAAGCATATTTTGGAGCCGGCATTACTCTTTATCATATATATAAGTTGCTGTTTAGTCATGGTATTCGGCCTGCATTTGAGATGCTTACTTCGTGGCCCATTCAAATGTTATTTCTAGTGTTTGACATTATAAGAATGATGATTTATCATTCGCATAGAGCAGCTGCACTTGGCAAAAGTATGGGGAACTAACCGACTCCGTTATCATGAGAGACCGTCTCTCGGGTCAGCTTCGGGGATTTGGGTTTGTGACTTATGTTGCCACGTCTGTCGAGGATAAGGTTATAGATGACAAGCACGTTTTTGATGGCAAAATGGTGGAAATTAAATTAAACCGACCCTAAGGAAAAAGGCAAAAAGAAGCCACAGCTTTTTGGTGGTGACATGGTTGTTTGCTCCATTCTTGTTCAATCCCTCGGGTTTTGAATGGAAAAAGATAGTTGAAGATTGGAAAGATTAGACCAAATGGATAAACAATAGGGGTGATATTGGCATCCCTGCAAATAAAAGCTGGGAATCTTGGTGGGAAGAAGAATATGAGCATCTTCAATATACTGGATTTTGTGGACGAATATTAGAATCTCTTCTTGCCGTCAGGTTTTGTTTGTACCAATACGGTCTGGTGTATCATTTAAACATAACAAATGGAAACAAGAACATCATTGTTTATGGGCTACCATGGCTTGTTATTTTGGCTGTAATGCTGGTATTGAAGGTGGTGTCTGTGGGACGAAGAAAGTTTAGTGCAAATTTCCAGCTAATGTTCAGACTACTCAAACTTTTTCTATTCCTTGGATTTGTCATAACTATTAGAACACTATTTTCTGCCTTCCATCTGACTGTTGGAGATTTAATTGCAAGCATTATAGCCTTCATGCCGATGTGTTGGGCTTTACTACAGATAGCACAAACATGCAGACCGGTGGTGGTTAAGATTGGTTTCTGGGATTCGATAAGGGCTCTTGCACGTGGATATGAATATGTAATGGGCATAGTGATTTTTACCCCTGTAGCAGTGATTGTATGGTTCCCTTTTGTCTCAGAATTTCAGACTCGATTGCTATTTAATCAAGCTTTCAGCAGGGGTCTACAAAATATCCCGCATATTGGCTGATGGAAAGAGGGCAGAGTGGCACTCCGGTAGCTGAGGCTGGGCTGGGTCTTGCCTTGAAAACATTCGCTCGGCTTATTAATCCCAATCAGTTCCAGAATTCTTGCACAAGTGACAAGCCTGAATTCTTCAGAAAATACACTGCCCTTTGAAGCTTATTCATTGCTAATTGAAAGAGGGTCGAATTCTGAGGAGAACGAGATTGGCAATTCCAGTGGTTTGGCACATTTTTCTCCTTACAAACAGAGGGCCAATTTCAGTTGTATCCATAGATTGAGTTCCTTGGAGATTAGTCCATATATGGGCTGTGAGTTTCCAATTGTCTCCATCTTCAAACAGTGGATCCACCCTAGTTGGGTCATTTTCTAAAATTCATTAAGAAGATCTAATCGAGTTGGTTACAGGTATAATTCTTAGCAGGTAAATGCACATTGCAAACACAACAAGACAAGTGTGATACAGGTGTAGATTCATTTTTGTGACACTGGACAGGTATGATCATATTAAGACCTAGGGGTAAAAAAGCAAACTGCTGTAGGTGATGATGATTTAAACTCAAAACAGACAGTTTGATATTATGAGCGTGAGTTTTTGAAAAGAGAGACACCTGTCCATCAATCCAGCCTACACCACATCAGCAACATGGCAGCGGTACATACCTTGGGTTATTAAAGGCTTCAAACATGCTGTTATATATTCGAGCAGATTGAGGAAAACAGGGACCGTGAAAACAGGGCACACATCTTCATCAAATAATGAGTCATCAGCATAGTTGGAATCCAAGGCAGCTCGTTCAGTGAATGCCTCTCAAATGCATTTCAGCCACTACAGAAATAGTACAAGTGTCAAAGCTCAAGAAGGAATCATGCACACGAGGAGATAGAATTAGAGTTTGAATAGGAATTAGGAACCTATGTATTGAAAGCACAATACCTTTGTATATTAATAAGTTCAGTTTAAATATAGATAAAGGCAATTAATGATAGATTTCCGACTCCCCTCATGCTGGAGGAGGAGACTCAAGGTAGTTTAGTTTTGTTTCCTATATATAGGAAAAACTCTGATGTAAACAGGGTTGGAGATTTTTATAAAAAAACAGAGTTTTCATATTGGCTTATGTAAAGGACTTTGACAGTAATAGAAAGACTGCTTTATTCTTCCCAAGATTCATAATGTGTTAAAATGCTCAAGATGTTGGTGGTTTTGTCTTACCAAATGTAAGTTTTACAGCTTTATGAGTATACAATCACTCTGAACTCACCTAGTGCTCAGACTTCCTGTGTATACTTGTAAGTTGAGGTTCTTGTCCTTCATGTTTTACAGCTCCTTAGGTACACAATCACTCTGAATTCACCTAGTGCTCAGACTTCCTGTGTGTACTTATCAGTTGATGGTTATTTGATGAATGTCTTGAATGTTTAAACATTACATGCCTT
>APFE031620177.1:65075-118538 GCA_000404065.3 Pinus taeda
TTTGATGAATGTCTTGAATGTTTAAACATTACATGCCTTGGCTTCTATGAATGAACAGTTAATAGTTTACTAAAAGATGTTTGACTCCATGAGCCCAATGGAAGAAATGTTATGCAGTCTGTCCAACCAGCAGGTTTAATAAATTTTCATTTCAAGAGTTAGCCCTCTTTGTGCTTAAAGATAAATCAATAGTTTATTTTTGAGAGAGCCCTCTCAGGTTAGGGAGGCTAATCCCTAGCTAAAAGTCTGGTCTGAAACAGTTGCATGAGATCTTACTAAGTAGCAGCCCTTAGTACTGATTTTGTGATAACACCATCCTTGTTAGTAAGGATTTTGTCCCCACAGTGGAGGATTTTGTCCATATGGAACCTAGTTTTGTCCCCACTGAGGGTTACCTTGCCCGTAAGGTGGATTTGGTCCAGGGTAGGTTTGTTACTTCCCTTCCATAGGCCATTGATAAGCATTGTATGTAGCGTATGGGTTATAAGGTTGTTGAACCTATTGACCCTGGATATAAGGAGATTGACCCTGCTACTGCAGGGGTTGACCTTAACCTTCCAAAGGTTGACCTTGCTAATATGCATACAAATCTTGATGCTTCCAAGGCTGACCTTGTTGCTGCAAAGGATGACTTTGCTGCTGTAAAGGTTGACCTTGTTGCTACAAAGGTTGGCCTCGTGAGGACAAAGATTGGGAGGATTGTTGAACAAACTGAGTTTGTTGTTGCAAAGGTTGTTGCGACTATGGCAAAGGTTGCCCTTGTTGTTGTAACAATTGCCCTTGCTACTGCAAAGATTTCCCTTGTTGCTGCGAATATTTCCCTTGTTGTTGCAAAGGTTGTCCTTGTTGCTACAAGGGTAGCTAGACAGTTCTTGGGGTTATACCTTGAGGGTATTGATAGTTCCCAAATTGGATTTGGCCATATCCACCAGGAATAGCGGATTGACTAGGCTGAACATAAGGTCCAACTTGAGGAATGTAAGGCGGATTAACCAAGGCTTACAAACCATATCGAACATAAGCCTATTGGAATGGGACCTGAGCCATATACAACTATTGATATTGGATGTTACTTGACCCGGATAGACCTGCAGGGTTAGGAATATCACCATTTAAAGGTTGATTCATTCCAACCATGTGAGTTTGTAATCCACTCACATTGGTTTCGCTTGACATAAGAGGAATATTTAGATCTTTCACCCCAAGCAGTAGCACAGTCTGTCGACTTGATGAAGGGATAGAAGAACTTATCGAGACCTGACCTAAGATAGTCGGTTGAACTAAAGGAGTCGTTTGAAATGATGAAACAATTTGAGAAGGAATGGTAGGTTGAACAGGAACTGAAGTAACTTCAGTTTTTACAGTGGTCTGAGAGGTTGTGTTCAGAATGAATGGACCTAGTGTAGGCATAGCATTGGAAGACCAGAAGGGGTTTTGATACAATGACGAGGCACTAGGAGTAGCTGAGACTAACTGTGCTAAAATGGTATAACCATGTGGCAACATGGGTCCACTAGCTTCAGGATAGGAGAGAAACGGGACTCTTCCTGTATAAGGAAATCCTTTTGGAGGGAATTCATATCCCTACTCATCATCCACATGAGGAGTAAGGGTAGCAGAAACTTCCGAATGACCTGGAGAGGAGACTGGAATATCACCTTCTGACTCCATCGATGGAAACAATTGGTGACGAGGAACCTAAGATGCATGAGGAGATAACTCCAAAGGAATACAGGCTGATCGTACAGACTGTAAGGGCATTGAGGAGATATCACAATAGGATCAAACAATGGATTCGATGAATATACAATAAGCCTTTGCAGAATTTAAAGAGTCTGCAGACTCTCAGGGATCTGAATAGGATTATTTGAAGAATCTAGATCAGGTTCTTGAGGTGACCATGAATATGATGGAGGCGGATGAGAAGACAAAGGTTGGATACTTGGAATAATTCCAAGTTCAAAACCTTGATCCTCAAGCGACTAAGGAAGTTTCGGATGAACTCCTTGGGAGGACCCTTCAGTATCAGATAATGAAGGGGAACTATGAGATGGAACCAATGGTTCAGCCACGATGACTTCCTCTCAATAGCAAAAATGGAAAGGAAAATTCTTTTAGGGCTTTAAAAATCTTGAAATTAATAGGGAATTACTCAATATTGGTCCAAGAAGCAACTGCATGGGTTCGACATGTTTATCGTGGGCAGCTATTTTTAGAAACAAAAATATTTCCTTTACATCTTTTAAGAGTCGAGAAAAGGGCGAAAAGGTGACTCTAATCACTTTCAATAGTTTTGTGATCTTGAAAGGACAAGTTTCTCAATGATCTTTTCAAATTTAAAGAGTCAGAAAAGATCAAATGACTACTCAGGTGAATCTAGGTAAAAGGAGTACCAAGTAACCATGAACTGCAATATACACCTCAGCAAATAAATATACCAAGGACTTGTCGTACGTGTAGGCAATCTCCCTGAATGTTGTGTTTGGTGTATCACATTTACACGGCGGAAAACTCGGCTTCCTATGGATAAAGGTTTGCAACCTATGGGGGTCTCCCTTTATATATGTGACTGTAATGGGGAGCACAAGTCCGTGCTAGCGCTATCTAATGCCGAAGTGAATGACAACTGCTAAGTTTTAAAGATGTCGGAACACGTCCCTAACCTATACCACTATATATGAACGTTAATTTTTCAAATACTTCTTAGATTAATTGATAGATTTTAAAGTTGATCTTGTAATTATGTTTCAATTTCAAGGCCTTAACAATGTTACCTGTACCTAAAATGCAAACTAGATGATGAAATGAAACACTTCAATTAGATGAAAACTATCTATGTAGGGAAGAAGATCACTCAGATCATGCATCAAACCAAATTCAAAATGCATCCATGACAATCTCCAAATGCTAAATGCAAAATATGAAATCTAGTCTTTCATATGATAAGAAAATGCAATGCCAAAACAAATCTCAAAGAAAATTTTCTTTAAGATATGATGATGATTTTTTTTCTCTTTTTTAAAATGCAACTAATGTAATCTAGTGCAAAGTAAAAGAGAATTCAAGCAAGCCAACAAATATGAAAATCTCTTTCACATCAATGATTTGAATGCAACTCAAAATGCTTGAAAAACTATGAAAAGAATAGCACTTTCACTTTCACTTTTCGAAACACAAAAGAAACTTCAAAGAAAACACTTCCTTTTGATTCCAATGAGACAATCGATTTGTAATCTATCATTCGTCAAATGAAGCTTAAGTAACTTTCACAATATCCACTAATGAAAACAACTTAAGGCAAAAGAAGCAAAAAGTGATCTGCAAAGTATGTCTGAACACATAAAGACTCTTTAACACAGACAAGTGGTTTATGATCTCTGATGGGAAGACCAATGAGTGGACAAAGGTTGACCTAGAAGACCTAGAACCCTAAAAGGCTAATCAAACTTCAAGCACACTCAAACCAAGTTAAAATACAATTGCAATCAGACAATAACAAAGTCAATGAAGAGCACACTGGTAAATCACTATGAGAAGGCAAACAAAACTGAAAATAAGAAGGAAAACCCTAAATTTCTTAATTCAATGCAATCATCGCACCTATTAGAAGGAAAGTAGCGATCATCGCTACTGTAACTGGAAAACCCATGATATCATTGCGACTATCTGGGTCAAACCCGCAATGGTTGAGGAAAACAAAAAACAAACTCAAAATCTTCAAGAATAGTTCAAATTAATAACCTTCATACATCTGCCAGAAAGTGACACTGACTCCACACAAGCAATGAAGTCTAAAAATGAATGGTTGATCAAACTCGTCAAAAGACAAGGTGAAGAAAGGGAAGGAAAGGGTCATAGGCTCCCCAGTGGAGTCACCATTTTGTTAACAAGGTTAATCCTCTCTTTGGATAGAGACGATCCCTCTAGCCCAATGAGTGGGTCTAGCAACTGAAGTGACAATCAACTAGACATCTTCCCAGATCATAATTGAAAATTAGAATGAGAAAGATGACCTACCTCACCCTGATACTATTATGATTTCCTTTTTTGAGATCCTCAAACCGCTTGTGTCACGAACTTGGTCTTGCTTATTTCAGTGCTTATGTACCTACAAAAGTGATCAAGAGACAACAAAGCATGCCAAAAACCAATAGCAAATCCAATAATAAACTACTTATCTGATCAAGGAATGCCAAGCTAATACATACATGAATATATATATTTTGGGAAGATGAAGCAAAAGTTGTATATTATTTAAAGAATAAAGGGAAGCTTACAACCATAGCCTTGATGTTGAAAGGCTCTCCTTGAGTGATAATCCAAGTCCAATCCACGAAACTCTCCAAACATTTTGTCTCCAAGTCTAATGAATAGCCTCTAAGCACCTAGGGGTGCAAATGGACATAGACCAACCATTTGGGAATGGGAGAGGAGGAATTTGTAGGCTAGGAGAGGGAGTTAGGACTTCTCCAAAGATAGGATTAGGCCCACATCTCAAGGAGGTAGCTCATAGGGATGAGACTAAGAGGTCAAATTAGGAGGCTTCGACCTCATCTATGCGAAACCACCTCCAACTCGCCACTCTCGAAGCTTCTAGATCACGAAGCTTCTCATCCTCTTTGGGAAAAAATCCTTTTTGATACCATCACAGGTATGTAAGGGAACAAAGCGATGCCATCACTGGCCTAACACGATGCAACATGCGACCATCGCGGTTTTCAGCTTCATAAGGGTGATGACCTTCATTTTAGGGTTTTAATAACTATTTCTTCAGGAAAGCTCCAAATATTTTCCAAACAAATTTAAAGGAGGGATCTTAACTATATACATGGATGATTATATTGTATAATGATCATGTTTCGGGCACTTCGGGGTATGTCATAGGGAAGTGCAGGAGGCATGACAAAATACTGTGTAACTGGCATGAATTAAAAATAGAACATTAAGGATTGAGATTTGGAAATTTTTGAGATTTTTCCTAATTTTGTTTACTAGGAGAAGATAAAATTTTGGAGTCAAAAAGTTCCTAGTGGGGAGGTATGATCCAAATATCAATATTTAGCTCAAAAATGAAAGTTCCTAAAATCTTTCAAAATTGGCGTCAAGTCATAGTGTTCATCATTCTGACTCCAACGACACTTAAATCGTCTCAATCTAATGTCGTATGACAAAGTTATGATGTTTTGATCATTTGGCTCAATAGCTAAAAAAATTGTAGGTGGGCTCACTAGGAAATCTGTACCGTTGATGTAAGCATGCCTGCTGGGTGCGTACGGACCAATCATGACTTACCAAGTTGTAACCTCATATAGGTGTAGGTTGGCGTATTTTGATTAGTTGCAGTTTGGTGTGGTGGTCCAATGAGAGGATGTTATGTGGCCCAACTAGAGACTGCCATGTGACACCTCGTGGTTGGCTAAAATTTTGTTAAGGGGGTGGGTGGCCTCAACATGGATAGAACCTATGACCTTCCATACAACATTTTCACACCTTACCAACTCTCTTGCATCATGTTTCTTTACCCATAAAGTCACGAATGTTATTTATGTTTTCATTGGAGCGCAACTGGGAGAGGGGTCGGGCTGTGAGCCCCGACCCCCGTCACCTGGAACTCTACACGACTGAAGACGCAATATAGAGGGCTTAGGGACCAATCCTGACCCTTGGTCATAGGTCCTGTACATGACCACGGTGGTGAACAATGGAGCGCTAAGGGTAGAGGGCTTGGGACCAGCCCAACCCTTGGTCATGTTTGCAAGCCATATGACTGGGCGTGTGAATATTTGGGAGTTGGGTGGAGTTAAGGCATATCCCAAGACCATATTGTTGATGTGTAACCACCAGCTAATGATTCGGATGGCTAGCGTGGTGGGGGTAGGCAGTTAGCCCTAACCCCCAGCAACATCACCCTAATATGACCTCAGCTCAGAGGATAAGGAGCCTAGATCGGTGGGGGCAGGCCGTTCGCCCAACCCTCGACTTTATTGCACCCATGTGGCCCTAATATTGAGCCTAAAGGTCATTGTAAAAATTAACTATCCAATAATTTGTATCAGATTCAGGAAAAAATTTTGCCTCTCGAGCAAATTTAAGGGCGGATTTGTCGCTCGATTAGCGATTCATCCAATTTGGAGGATGAATAGCAGCAAAAACTTGGGGGAGCCATAACTTGATGATTTTTTTGCTTTTTGGAGCTCAAGAAGAGTCCAGATAGGGGGTTTTGGACATTTTGAATCCAATGGAAGCCTATGTTCATTGATTGGAGCAATTCTGAAGAGACATTTTGCAGGTTTGAGTCTACAAGTGTCAGGATCAATCAGTGGGTGGAAGCAGTTTTTGAAGGATTTTGAGCATGGAGAGGACATTGTAGGGGTTTTCCAACCTTCATATGTTATATGCAGTAGTTGTAAAATCTATGGTGCATCTCACGTTTCTCTTTTCTCATTATGTCTTGTTGAGGAAATTTTTCTTATAGTACTTCAATGTGGAATTGTTGTACAAGTTATGCTTATTTTGAGATGGAGAATAGGGTCTTGATGTGAGAGCCCTTTTCTTGTTGATTGTTTCATCACTAAATGTAGGTTTTCATGCTTTATAGAGTGAGATTTATTTGTAGGAGAGTGTTTCCATGAAGGGGAAACTAGCCACTCTTTTTGTAAGCACACTTTATGTACTCTTTATCATTGAAATATATGGAGCGGTCTAGTTGTGTTAGAAGGCCTGAAGATGTAGCCCAGGAGGGGCAAAATCTGTCACCAAATTATGTTCTCTCTCTTCATGTTTTCCTTTATGAGTTAAATGATGATATGTTTCTTGTTTAAAGTTCACATGAAAACTAACTCATTATCCTTGACGACCATGAAACTTGTGTTTTCATTATCCCAGTCATGTTTGAAAGCCATATGACTCGGCATGTGAATATTTGGGAGTTAGAGGATGGTCATTTTTTAGGAAGGAGAAGTTCTCCTCCAATTCCAGATCAATTGAAGACCATCTTCTCATCTCTAAAGAAATCCTGCTACATTAATCTTCAAATTCGAAACTCTAAGAAACAAGTTTGAATTTCATTTTCCAATGTGAATCTAGCTCTGATACCATGTAGAAATTAGGTTGTACATTTGCAACCGCTCATGAAGTTTTAATCAAAATCACAAGACACAAACCTACACTATTTCTCTACGAAAATTAATTCACAATTTAGAAATAAAATCTCAGACATGCAAGAAGAAATAACACACATGCAAAAATTATTTTTATCTGGGGAAAGAAATATGTTAAAAACCCCAATTCCTACTTACATTAATCAAATGAATAAATATGTATTAAATTTTATTTTCTCAACTGAGATCACCCTGCAAGTGCACAACCTATCTCTTTGTTCACTAAAGGCCTCTAACCCAGACTTATTCAAATTTTGCCTCGTCTTGAGCTCCTATTTCCTTGTGCTGCTCCTTGAGGAATTGGTCCCTATTAATTAGGAAATTCCCTCAATTGAATTGTGCAATTCCTTTAGGTTGGTCATCTGATTATATGCAACACTTATACACTCAAGACTAGTCTACTACTGATGTTACACTTCCTTGGAATCTCCACCTCAAATGGGTAACTCGAATTCTCTGCATGCACTAGCTATTTTTGGATAATTTACTAGTTAATTTGATGATCACTAAGTTTGATTGAAGCCCCACTACTTAACTGACCTTCCACTAGTTCCTCCAAATGTTGGAACTAGTTTAACTGAAAACAACTTAAGATAACTGACCTTTAGTGCTACAAATTAGAAATCACACATGCAGAACTTAACTCTAACTCCTCCAACTCAAATTTACTGAGTAAACTAGGTGAAACAAGCCATGTCACACAAATTAACATCATCCAAGTTGGCTATTGATGTGGAAATTCAATTTTTTCTCAATTTAATCAAGGAAAAATCCAATTGAGAATTTCTTGTTGCATTTTTCAACACCAGCCTCACTTGAGCTGGAGGTGGGGGCTTTGACTAGATTTAGAACAATCTTCGGGAGCATATTGGCTTCCATTTTGTGTAACTTCTTCTTGTACATTAGATACCTAAACATAGCCATGCTTTCAATGGAATAGAGGCTAGCTTCGATTGAGAGAATATGGTAGGGAGTATTTCCTTTTATATATAGGTTGTAAGCTATAAGTTTATTTTGGATCATGTCAATATTTCTCCATGATTCTCTAGATAGACTACAACCCATACCTAAATTCCATATAAAATAAAAATAGTGACGAGAGTCTTGAAGAGGAACTTCTTTTTACTCCAAACCCAAAGATCAGTTGACTTGCAATTTTTTTCAAGCTCATAGTAATGTTTTCAGCCTCCTATAATATTTTTCTCAATGCTATAGTTCTAGTTGAGCTGATGGTGGATGTCAATACCTAAATATTTGTATGAGAAAACCTTCTCCAAGTGATTTTTATCATAAATGAAATTATCATAGTTGATCCTTTTGGATTTATTCATCATGACTTTATTCTTGTCGATATTAATAGTCATACCCATCTTGGAGTAGTGCTTGTTGAGATCATCAAGGATTTTGGAAAGAAGAATGATATTGTCAACATAAAGCAGAAGAGAAATGACTATACTAATGAGCTTGGGTCCATTGCAACCTGTAACTTCTAAACACTCTTCTAGCTTATCAATATAAATTCCAAAAAGGGCAGGGGATAGGGAACAACCTTGCTTAATTCTGATATTGCATTTAATCTCCTTAGACCAACCCTCTATGGTCTTAAGCTTGGTAATAACATTCTCATATAACCTAGTTACAACAACCCTCTATTCGAGAGGAAACATTATCTCCTCAATCTTTGCCATAACTTCTCCTAAGGAATAGTGATGAAAGTTTTTCTAAAGTCAACAAAACAACAGAAGAGATCAATTTTACTATTACGACACTCCTCAACAATGGCCCTAAAAGTGATAAGATGGTCAATAGTTGAATGATGCCTCTTAAAACCAACTTTCCCTTTATCTCTTTTACCATGAATTTCAAGCCAAGAGCTAATCTTATTTTCCAAAATGAGCCCATACAATTTGGCTAAAATGTGGATGATCATGATAGTCCTATAATTAGAGGGAATATTTCTATCCCCACTTTTAAAGATAAGCACAATAAGGCTTTTCGTCCAAGACTTAGGGAAGTCGTGTTTCACTGCCAAATTGAGTTTGTGTATATGAGGGATGAGGATAAAGCTTCCCATTTTGAAAATTTCAGCTTGGTAACCTTTGATATCCCTAGCTTTCCCCTTAGCGGGCTTCTTAATCATGTACTCCACGTCTTCCAAAGATAATATATCTTCCTCTATAGAAGTGTTTATAATGTTTCCCATGGTGTCTTGGGAGTCGTAAATATTATTAAGATAGATATCCCATTCCTTTAAGGGGATCAAATTATCTTCTTTCATTTGACGAACAAGAATATTCGTCCATATCTTTCTAGGCTCAGTTTTACAGAGGTGAAGGAGGCACTCTTGCCTCTTATTTATATAGTATTGTTTCTTCCTTTTGATAAGAGATTTTTACACAGTTATTTTTTCAAGCTTTACAGTTTTTTAAGGGGTATCTCTAATAGCTCTCTTGGCAAGCTTACAATCCTTTTCATACCAAGGGTTGGAAGTTCTATTGTTATTTTTATATGATACCTCAGTAGCGAATTTATTAATGGTAGGGAGACGGTTGTAGTAAAATTGTGGTAGATGTGATCAATGTTATCATTATACGTTAAGAGATATAAATTCCTTGTTAAATCTTTTAAGAAGGAATCCATTTTACTTTCTTCAAAGCGAGTGTGACCTTGGCTCTCATCATGCTCTTGCATGTGGCAAGTATGTATATCTAGGTTTAGGGTTAAGGATAGAGTTTTGTGGTCAGAATCAAGCTTGTGGTCATCTAGGAGGTCAATATTAACAATATGGTTGAGAACCTAGGTATCAGATATGGAATAGTCGACAACACTGCTACCAAAGCCATGGATACAAGTCATCTAGCTAGAAGTAGGCCATTTATTAATCCTATTATAGATAATGAGGTCTTGGGAATTGCAAGGTTTTATAATCTTGGTATATATACAATGAATTGTTTGTGGTTCTCTATCTCTCTATATACAATATGTAGTGTTTCATTGTTTAAATTGTATTTTTAAATGTTATATAAATTATATAACTTAAATTTGTAAGTCCAAAAAATATTTGTTAGATTTTATGAAAATGTCCCACACACACACACACACACATATACCAAAAGAAAAAACAAATATATAATATATACATAATAGACATTAAAATATTTTACATGACATGTGCATTGAAGAATTTTATTTATGGATTGCATTGTCCACATTAAAATTATATTTTTGTTATTGACATATTTTTAAGTATACGCCAATATTACTTCTTCCCTTCTCTATTCTTTTTGTGGTTCACTGTATTGGAGATGGGTGAGTTGGCGAACTCTACATCTAATATGAAAAATCAAATCTGATTTTCCTTTTTATATATTTTCATGTCAACATAGATACTTTGCATATGTTGCACAATAAACAAGAGCCACGTGGTGGCAATGTGAAAAAAAAAGAAAAAATAGTGACATTGCCACCACATGACTCTTGCTATATTAAGAATCTTAACTGCTTAAAAAATGTTACATGAAAAAGTCATGATGTCAATTTAATAATTTTAATTTTTTTTTTTGGATAAAATAAACGTTTTTAAATATTTCATATAAGTATCTCACTAGATCATTTTAACCTTAAGATTTATTTATCTTATAATTATTATTTAATCCATTAATTATTATTTAATTGCACACAAGATCAGGTTTGGCAATTTATAGGCCAAAGCTTTATCATGAAAGGAATAATTTATGTTTAATAACACTGGTATCCAAATGGAATGTAACAGATTAAAATGTCAAACACCCTTAAAGAAAAGGCCTACTTTGAGTAAATCATACAAGATGATAATGAATCCAAAGTATCGAAAAGAAGATTTATGGTTGGTGGTTAAGAGGAGAAGAAGATATGTTGTTGATTGTTAAGAGGAGAATGACGTTAGAGGTCAATTGTTTATAGATGGTGTGCTTTAACCAATATATGAAATAGATTTTCTAATGGTAGTTATTCTGGTTAATTTGAACTAAAATTTGATAGATATTTGTAAAAAATTGAATTTAAGTCTTTTAATCTATTAAATTTGAGTGCCCCAAGGATTTTTCAAGGTGTCGAATCCATTTATGCATTCAAAAGAATATTTTAAATAACGAAAACTCACAAACTTACTTGAAATTGTATCACCAAATTTTGTTGAAAGAAAAACCATTTCATCTATAAAATAAACTACACCCTTAAAAATATTCCATCCTCAAACCCCACCTTCAAGATTCTCTAATAACTCTTTCAATATTATTTCAAATGGAGACAAGGCCCACATCAACCTCCCAAAATTTATATCATAAATTTAGTAAAACATGTAACACCATAACACTTCATACATACCCACCTCCTTTAGGTATCAACTATGGGCCTCCATCGTAGGCATATAGGTTTTGTGAGTGTTTTAATAATGTAATGTATTTCTTGATATAAATATCATTATCAATGAGTTACAATGTTTATATGCAGGAGCTTGTTATTTTAAAATATCCAACTTTCAGTATGTCAAGGTATTTTTTTATGTAAATCAGTACAAAAATTTCATTAATTGAAGGATGTTATCAGAATATACATGGCTATAAGCCAAATTCTCTGCGAGTGCTTAGAATCCTTGTCCATAGAAACTATTAGCTAATCATATAGTAATTAAGTTCTAACAACTGGCTCTATCATTACAATTACATTACATATGCTCTCTTTGAAGCTTCTTATCCAAAAAATAGATTGTAGATTTCTCTCTTATGAATGAAAAGTACAACAAAATTGAAAAAAATAAAAAAACATAGAAACCGTTGTAGGTAACCATAGAGTCAGCAAGCCAAAAAATGCACAACTATTGTTGGATCTACATAGAAATGGTTTTTGTAATATCGATGTTGGATATGACGTTTAAAAAACACAAGGCATTGAGCAAGGACCCTTAATCTAAAATAACTACTGGAGACATTGGATCTCCTTTTGCTGGAGGGACCAAGTTTAGAGGAGCATTATGGACCAAAGGAGTGTTAATGATAGCAGGAACATCTGAGATGTTTCTTGGCTTAGAAACTGACTCTGAGACAACATACCTCTCGACCCTCTAAAGTCGTACTAGAATATCATCTAAGCAATACCAGATGCTTCTGAGCATACCTTTCAAGTCTTCCTGTCCTACAAAAAGCTGATAATGATCCACATGTTTATCATGGATGACCAAGCAGAGTAAGGATTCAAGTTGTTGATAGCCTACAACTAAGTGTAAAAAGTGAAATTTTCACTTCCTAGTCCTACCAAGATCAGGAATCCACTTGAGTTCCTGATTACCAATTTCAAAATCTGAAAAGCAAGGTCTTTCCCAAAATTCCTAAAATTCCAACTTTCGAATCTCCTGACGAACTTTCGAAAGTATTAACTAAAAAATGGATGCCATAGAAGTCCACCCACACAAACGCCTAGGTTGAGAAGTAGTCCTAGAACTTCCTCCTCTATGATTAACCATTCTCTAGCGAGGTGGAATTGTTGCATGGAGGAATACATGAAAAGGAAGAAGACAAATACCAAGACTCGGGAGAAAATTCAGAGAATGTTTATATGGAGGGTTTGAAAAGAGAACGATATCATCACCAAGACTCACAATATATAGAGTGGTATCGTTCAAACCGTTACTAAGATTCAAGAGAAAATTCGAAGAATACAAATAAGGTGGGATTGAAAAGAGAATGATAATGTCACCAAGGCTCTCAATACAGAGAACAGGGGACAAGCCCCACTTTGTAAAAACACTTCTATATAGATGGGCAAACAAAATTAGGATTGAAACCACCTATAGAGTAAGACCTCCATATTGTAGATAGAGCACCTCAAAACTTTTGATATTAGATAGCCGAGAGAAACCATAGAAAACCTTGACACTAAAGACAATTACTCAAGACAATAAAGGAGGACAATATATGATAATTTGAAACACAACAAGGATTTTGTAATCTACAAGAGACGACCAGAGGAGAAAGTTGTGGCTATAACAAACAAAAAAATACTATCCTACTTTACGAACAAGAAGGTACAATGGGCCCTTTTGAGATAGTGAAGAACCAATGATGATGAAACTACTAAAACCAAATTGAAAAATTACTAGGGTATCATACCCCACACACTAGGACCGAAAAATTGAATGAAATCCTTGGGAAATTGAGGCCCTGTAGCGTTGAAGAAGGAAGAACCACCATGAGTTTAAATATCAGTCCTAAGGTTGCGCTATGTAAAAACAATATGAAAATCATTGACGTGGAGTGCCTTGAGGATAAGGAGGCTCCTTGGTCTCAAATGCTTCTCCCAACAGGGCTTAGATGAGAAATAATCAACAGTGAGGGAGCGTCGTAACTAGCATATGAAGATAACATGAAACCATAAGCCTTGCAATGGTAGAAAGTACAACGACTCATCACCATCACCACCCTTGACATCCTTTATCTTTATAATCCCACAGGAGAATAAAATTACATACATTCGAAAGAATGTAACTCTGCCTAGAAAAACGTGAGGGAAGACAAGTGGTGTGTTTGACACACTTCTTTATACAAACATTCTCCTTGTACTGCAAGAGTCAAACGAGAGTTATTATTTATTTTTATTTTTTATTTTATTATTTAAGAGTTTTTATAGTATAGTATGAGAAATGTTTATATAACATTTATTATATATATATATATATATATATATATATATATATATATATATATATATTCAAGATGTTGTAGTGAAGAGTTATTATCAAATAATAATAACAATAAAACTTCACATTGTCTCAATTTAATAAGTAATAAAAATTCTAAATCTGAATTCTATTTGTGATATTGTAATTTTATTTTTATTAATAAATTATGTACAATTTATTCTCTTAAAAAATTATAACATGTGTATTACATTAAAATAAATTTAAATAATTATGATTCATATTTGTAACCATGAATCTTAGTTATAACCATATAAAGGGTTAATACTTACAACCAGCCTAGATCCATCTTAACCTCGGATCTATCAAGCATAGAAAGGAATTGAATCTCTCGAGGTGAAAAACTTTTTATTTAGTGAAAAACTTGAGTAAAGGTTTTCACATCGAGAGATTTGATCCCTCTTGGTGCTTGATAAATCTAGGGTTTAGATGGATCTAGGCTAGTTTCAATTATGTGTTGACATGGAAAATTTATTGAACATCTATTTATTCTAATCATTTTAAATATGCTAAATATGTCTAAGATTAATCCAATCATTTTAATTTTAAATTTTCTCAGTTGACTTTGTCTGTTAAGATGGTAGAGATTGTTAATAACTCGAATGATGAAAAATGATGATATAGAAATTTTAAATGCAAAGTGACAATTTAATAATGTTGAATGATAGAAAATGTGAATAATAAGAATGTAGTCAATTACAAATAGTTTTCATTGTGATCAATCTCAAACTATTTTCTTCTATTGTTCTTATCATCACACCTGTTAATTTTTCCATCTTTTCATATCAATCATATGAAAAGGGTAGTTGCAATCATAGACCATTCAAACTTTAAATTGAGATATTGTAGTAAATGTTATGCCTTGTCTCTCTTGATCTCCAATATTAATACTATATTTCTCCAAAGTCAATTATTGTGACTTATGGAGTGTTGAACCCCAAGTAGGTTTCAATAGTAGTTGTTTTCTATTATTTCATTTGAATGCAAAGTGACTAAAAATGTTGAATGATGGAAAATGGGAATAATAAGAATGTAGTTAATTATAAATAGTTTAAAATTTCAAAAAGAAAACATTTCAAGTAAGTGAACATTTTATTTAAGATTAAAATTAAAGTATTTTATTTACAATTGAATTATTGTAACATGGAAATCAATGTATGTCGTCAAAACCTTTTTTGAACTTACACTAAAATCAATATACATTATAAGTCTAATTATTTTGGAATTAAAGTTAGAATTTCCTGAATCCAGCACCAGTATTCAGTTCACAATAATAAATTAATTAAATGAATGCACAGCTAAGTTCCTAACCAGAAATATTTAGTGGAAGCAAAATTACTCGATTTGAGTCGGTCACATAAACAAATTTATGTTCAATCAAAGGTCCTTCATTAATAAATTAATCATGGAACTTATTTGGGCTCCCATCCTGGGATAATGTGTTAATTTGTCAACTTAATGACAAATTCCAACCATGGGACTAGATTCCTCTTTTCTAGAGGACCAATTTTGGCTATTGAATCACCCAATTTAGACAAGGGAAAATGTACTTATGAAAAAAATCCTACATATGCAAATTTGGTCAAGTCGACCCTAACAGGAAATTGGCCACCCTTAGGAGCCTACTATTGTGGCCACAACCTCCCATAATTATTTCACACGAATCATGGGGACCCTCCTATAGTGCTTTGTTTTTGCCTTGCTTTGATTTGTTCCGAGTGTTTTTGACTTGTTTCAATTTTTGTCTCTTATCACTCCATTGCTTTCGCTTCCTTGCTAGTTTTCCAATGATTCAACTTTTACTGGATTCTAAATGATGATTCGAGAGTTATGGTTCTTTGAGGATTTGGATTGGTTTCACCATCTTAGTGATTTGATTTGATGAACTTTTGTTGAGTTGTCTACTTCAAATTATATTTTGCTTTACAAGACTTGTTTCGACTTGCCCTACACATAACATTGTGCTCACACATCCATGATGACATCACTCAAGAAACTTATAACATAAATTTATTTAAAAATAATAATTTCCTATTTTGTAAGTATACAACATTTTGTAAATTCAATATAGTATATATAAATTATTATATATTTTGTTTCAAATAATGTGTAAAAAAATTGTAATCACATATTTACTTATGGTTATAGAGTAGAGTTGCGAATTTCATTTTATATATACATGTAACACCAGAATTATTATAAACTTTATAATGGTATATATTATTAGTTTTCTTTGTATAGTATCAAAATAAATATTAACACTAAAGATTTAATAGAGCTTTTGTAACCTATAATGTATAAACAATGAGATAAGGCACTCTTGTAATATGTCTTGTAATATGTGTAGTTTAATATAACCTCACTTCATACAACCAAGAAAGTCACTTCAATTATGAAATTAAGGAAGAATTCTATACATTTTATTTCATCCTGGGCATGTTAAGAGCTTTGAACTCTGTAAAAAAAAAAAAAGAGATTTCTGGATACATACCATCATAGTTAATGATCGACTTTTACCTACGATTTTGCTAAAGAATTTCCTCATTGAAAGAATGAATTATATTGCTGAAAAATAAAAATAAAAGGGGTTTTATTATGTGTTAATGAATGATTGTTGTGATCATTTCTATGGTTAATCCAACGGTAATTCATTTTCAGAGAGTTCATCACCAAGATGTATGGTTAGTCATCGCAACTTTTCATCTCCAATGAGTATGTGATTTTTAGAAAATCCAATTGTCAACCAGATCCTTTGACATTATGCAGCGTGTCAAATGAGATGTTATGAGTGCTATCACACTATTGTGAGACCATTCTTTGTCCGACTTCGAAGCTTCTAATGGACTGATATGCATGTATACAGGCATTGGAGCTTACAGTAATCGATTTTCTTTTCGGTACATTAGTGTGAATAATTTGTAAATTGTTATTATTTCTCAGTGCTTTTTTTTATATAGATTTTAATTAGGTTCTAATTGGCTCATTAACTTGTGATATTTGTGTTAGCGTTTATTTCATTTGTTGTAGGTTAAGGAGTGTTTTGTTAACATTATCATTGCAGGACAAGTCGGGATTGAAACCAGGTTTTATTGTGAATTTATGGAGGCTAATTTGTGTCAGTAAATAACTATTTATTTACTAATTACAAATTTCAAATTTGTCTTGATTTATTTTATGTTTTATAGAGATACATCTCTGCTCAATATAAATTTTATAATGAATTTATATATTTAAATGGATTTACATATATGTAAGAAAAAAAGTCTCTTTAATTATTTATTAAAGCACTTTAATTATTTATTAAAGCAATTTCTCTGCATATTTTATTTAACTATTTATTTGTTATTGAACTATTTTGATAACATGTAGGGTCATCGTGTCTGCTTTGGATAGCTTAATTGGCAATAGTTATGGAAATAAAGTCTCATCGAACTAGAGGTCTTGGGTTCAAACCTTGTGTTATCCCCCCGATCGGGGTGAGAAGTTGAACATGATGAAAATGTAGTCCTACCAAGCTTACAAAAAAGAAACATATAGGGTCATCATAATTTTGAATCCATTCACAATCCTTCTCTTTTAGGTAATTAGCTCTTGATTGGGGATGAGGTTTTCATTTTCCTGATTAAGATAGGTTTTCTTCTATAATTTATAGCTTAGTATTAGTCTTTATATGTATTTACATCAAAGTATTTTATTCTTTAGAGTCTCCTTGCATAGGAGAAGGTGTTACGATGGCTAGAATGAGACCTAGTTTCAGTCACACTTAAAGGATCATCTTTTCTAAAGCCATATCATATAGATGATTCTCTTTCCTTCAATTTGCTAATTACAATCATCATCACTCATAAAGAAATTGAAGGTCGTCATTGTGCATATTGTACATATTAAGATAACTTATGCTAAACTAATCATAGGATATTCTTAGCCAGTCATGGTTGTCATAACAATGAAAATGATTCAAATCGGGACTCTAACTGGAAAACTATTTATGTGTTGAGTCGAGACATTTCCAGGCATTAACACCTATAAATACAAGTGGCCTCAAGCTCATTTGGACATCACCAAGCATCATCTTCTTCCCTTCTTCATTGATTGGTTCACACAGCTTTGAGGTTGGGTTGAGGAAAGTGGATCGTACAGGTCTGAAAATACAGGGTCTGAAGCTCACACGTGTTCTAGGGTATCTGCATTACAACCGTGGGCTCATCAAAAGAAATTTTGGCTGTAATCGCGGGCTTGCAGGTGCAAGGGTGTGGTTGTAAGCTCTCAGGCACACACATCCTTCTTCCTCTATTCGGTTGAGCTCTAGGGCTAAATTTTGACATTTGACTACAATTGACCACAGACAGAGGAAGTTGCCTTTGATGTATATTGATGTTGGAAACATATTTATGAATATTATTGTGTTAACTTTTATTGGATGACATTGCATTGGGCTCATTGTACTCTTTGTTGAACATTTTATGACAATCTAATACAAGAAGAATTTTCAAAGGGTTTTCCCCCTTGTGGGGTTTTTCCCTAGTCTTTAACCAAATATGGTGTCTCTTGTTGATTTATTGATTGTCTCCTTTTTCATTGCATTTATTGTTCTATCTTCAACTATTTTTTATGGTTGGGAATATTAATTGTTAGTGAAATATTGCTAATACCATAATTGAATTGGGCTAAAGTAATAAACAACATATAACAATCTGAAATTTAACATGGTATCAAAGCTAAGGTGAAGGACAAGCCCAAAAAGAGACAAGCATTGAAGCATTAATCTTTGGAAAGTTGAAGGAGTTTATCTAATCAAGTCAATATGTCTTATTCTTTCTTTAAGGAGCATGAGAAGTTGGGTGATTCATCTAACTTTGTTGCATGGAAAATCAAGTTGGAAATCATAGTCAATAATAATGATGTTTTGGAATTCATTCAAGAAAAAGTACTTGAGCCTCCAGAGAATGTTTTTTTTGCTGCCAAGAAAAAACGCAAGAAAGGTGACTTAAAAGGAAAAAAAAAATATAGTTGATGGTTTACAGGATAATTTACTTGCATAAGATGGAAATTTGAGGAAGTCTAAGGAAATGTATGATAAGATAGCTGGCATGTATGAAGTCAACAACTTGAATGAAATCCTATCCTTGAAAAATCAACTCAAAGATATGAAGATGAACAAAGGAGCATTTGTGTAATCTTACAATATGAGGATATCTTGTCTTAGAGATCAATTGAAAAGAGTTGGAGAAGATGTGCTTGATAGGGAATCGGTGATTATAACTCTTAGAGGTCTCCCTCCTATTTGGGAAACCTTCATTACCACTATAAGAAATAACAATAGGTAATTGCTCGTGTTATGATCCATGATCAAAAGTTGTCGAAGTTCCTTTGGGGAGAAGCAACGAACATTGACGTATATGTTCAAAACAGGGTGCCTCATCAAGCATTGGACAATAAGACCCCCGAAGAAGTTTTCACAGGTGTCAAGCCTGATGTTAGCCATCTCTATATCTTTGGCTGCCCCATATATTTTCATGTGCCGAAGGAAAAACGAAACACGTTAGAAACCTTGAGAAGAAAAGGTACCATTTTTGGATATTGTGAAAATTATAAGGCATTTAGAATATATATTCCTGGTCAAAAGAAGGTTTAAATTAGCAGGGATGTAACATTCAATGAAGAAGTTTCCCTTGGAAAAGCAAGGCACCTTCCTCCACCTCCTCAAAAGAAGAAGAATGATGAGATGGATATTTTAGATTGTCCCTTTGTGCCTGATTCAAAGATATACAATGTTGATAATCCCTTAGAGCCCGTGGATCCATTAAATCCTCCTCCATGTGATCCTCCTGCCAAGAAGAGGCCACTTTGGCTTCGCGACAGTTTACTGGATGATGAGAGACACATTCTCGTTCATAGATCATTTAGAGAAAGGAATAATCCATGCACATATGAGGGATATGTTGTATCCATGAGCATTATGATTCAAGTTGAACCTCCCACCTTTGAAGAAGACGTGAAAGAACAAGTTTGGAAGGATGGTATGGTTGAAGAATATGAATCAATTATGAAGAATGACAAATGGGATGTTGTGTCAGACCAAAGGGGAAATCTGTGGTGACTTCAAAATGTTTATTCAAGATCAAACATGGAGTTGATGGTAGAATTGAGAAATACAAATCAAGGTTTATGGTTCGGGGATTCCCCCAAAAACAGGGAGAATATTATGATGAAATATTTGCACCTGTGGCTTGATATACAACCATTTGTTCGATAGTTGTTCTTGTCGCAAGTCAAGGATGGATCCTTCATCAGATGGACATAAAGACACCATTCCCCCATGGCATGTTACAAGAATAAGTATACGTTAAGTAGCCACAAATATTTGAATTAGAGGATCAAAAGACACATGTTTGCAGGTTGAAAAAGGCATTGTATGGTTTGAAGCAAGCCCCGAGAGCATGGTACGCCTGCATAGACAGTTATCTAGTGAAGTTGGGATTCACAAGAAGAAATGTCGATCCCAACCTTTACTTCAAGGTAGTCCAAGGTATTCCATTGATTTTGGTTTTATATGTTAACGATTTATTCTTGACAAGAAGTGAGCCCCTAATGATCGAGTGTAAGAAGGAGTTAGCCTCTGAATTTGAGATGAAGGACCTTGGATTCATGAACTACTTTCTAGGCCTTGAGGTGTGGCAAAGGCTTGGTGAGATTTTCCTTTCAGAAGGAAAATATGTCGTGAAGTTGCTGGAGAGATTTGGAATAACAGAATGCAAGTCCTTTCCCACACCAATGGAAATTAAATTCAAGAAGTTATGTGGAGAAGTTACAGGAGCCGATTTGGCGAATCCATCTGAGTATAAATGGTTGATTGGGGCTCTGATGTTCTTAGTGAACATTTGTCCAAACATATGTTATGCAATGATCATATTGAGTGAATTCATGACCGAGCCTCTCCATGCACATTGGATTGTTGTCAAACACATTTTGAGATATTTGCATGGAATGATCACCTTTGGTTTGTGATATTCTATCGAAGATGTTCAACTTCATGGATATACCGATGTTGATTGGGAAGGAAATGTTGTTGATAGTAAGTATACGTCTAGAAATTTTTTTAGCCTTGGATCTACCATGATATCTTATATGAGCAGGAAGCAAAAGTTTTTAGCATTGAGTACCGACGAGGCAAAGTACATTGCCACTAGCATGGCTAACTGCGAAGCAGTTTGGTTGAGAAAGATCTTTGGAGATATATTTGAGAAAGTCTTAGAGGCTACAGTGATATATTGCAACAACAAGAGTGGGATCTTTCTCGAAGAGAATCTCGTATTTCATAACAAGTCCAAGCACATAGAGATCTGGTATCATTTCATTCGAGACATGGTGCAGAGAGGAGCAGTTAGAATCCATCACATATCGATATATGAGTAGATTACAGATGTTCTCACCAAGGCTTTCTTGAGAGGGAAGTTCTTGGTCATCAAAGAGTAGCTTGAATTAACAGATGTGACCCATCTGGATTAGGGGCATCACTGATCAAGGACAGTGAGCCATCTATTCCCCCCCGTTTGAGCTCCCAAGGTGTGGAATTGAGATGGAGGGATCCTGGGGTTGAGGGATATATGGACAATAGGGTATCACCTGTATCTGTCACCCATAGGATGTGTGTGATCCTTGTGTATTTTTACAAGTCAGGTATCTCCCCCTATCTTGGTTTATGTAGAGTATATCCCAGTTGGCATCATACCCACAAGTTGGGCATGTTGGGATTGTCCCTCCCATCTAGCCAATGGGTTGAGGAGGCTTCGGGGTGTTTGATCCTTACCTTTGGTAAGTCGGGTATCTCACCCAAGCTCAAATTATGATGCAAGTGTTCTACCACATGAATTTTGAGGGTCATTGATGGGAATATCAATAGGAAATAGGATGGATGTGATCCTTACCTCTTATATGGTAAGTTGTATCTCGCCTATTGCACAATGAGATGACATGAGGTGAGAGTGTCCAATATGACCTTCCTCATTGTCTGATAGGGTGGTAGCTTTAGCTCCCCAATGATTATTCTTCTTTATATTCGATAATGTTTCAGCAGATAGAGTTGAGAAAAGATGGGACATGATATGACGACATGATACATATGATTTGTACATGATGCAGTTGGAATTTCTCCCTAGTTGAGAGTGAGTGTTAATTTAGCAACTCAATAACAAATTCCAACCATGGCACTAGATTCCTCTTTTAGAGAGGATCAATTTTGACTATTGAAGCGCCCAATTTGGACAAGGGAAAGTGTACTTATGAAGAAAATCTCAAATAAGCACATTTTGACAAGTCAGCCCTAACAAAAAATTGGTCATCCTTGGAAACAGATAAATACAAGTGACCTCAAGTTCATTTGGACATCACCAAGCCTCATATTATTCTCTTATTCATTGATTGGTTCACACAGATCTGAGGTTGGGTCAAGGAAAGTGGTTCATACAGGTCCGAAAATATAGGTTCTAAAGCTTACACGTGTTCTAGGGTTTTTGGGTCACAACCATAGGGTCGTCAAAACAAATTTTTGGTTATAACCGCAATATTTCATGCACAAGGGTGCAGTTGGAAAATCTGAACTACAACATCCTTATTCCTTCATACAGTTGAGCTCTAGGGCTAAATTTTGACATTTGACCACAGTTGACCATAGACAAGAGAAGTTATCTCTGATCTATTGATGTTGGAAACATATTTCTGAATATTGTTGGGTTGATTTTTGTTGGATGACATTGTATTGGGCTCATTGTACTCTTTGTTGAAGATTTTATGACAATCTAATAGAAGAATAATTTTCAAAGAGTTTCCCCCTTGTGGGGTTTTTCCTTGGTCTTTAACCAAATTTGGTGTCTCTTGTTGATGTGTTGATTGTCGCCTTTGTCATTGCACTTAATGTTTTATCATCAATTACTATTGATGGTTGGAAATATTAATTTATATTGAAAGATTTCTAATACCATAATTTAATTGGGCTAAAGTAATTGAAAGCAACATTAAAAAATCTGAAATTTAACTTAATGGACCAACTGAGAAAATACAAACTACAAAGTTGATCACCAATCTCATTGCACTATCGCAGACCCAGCACATGCTCATTGAGAAGCATCTCTCAATCTTGTGTTGTTGTTGTGTCTTAGTTGCTCACTTTAGGATCAATTTATAACTTTCTTAAGCTAATATTGACAACCCAAATTACCTCATCAAGTTAACTAAAGATAAGTGACTTTACTTTAGGTAATGTTGTCGTTGCTACAACACCCTCCAAAATTTTAGCCTATATCTAAATTTTGGAGCCTACTTTGACATTTCACGCTATCATTTCTAGTAGTAAGAGTCTTTCCATGTGTTTTCTCAAAGTGTTCAAGTTTCATTTGGAAAAAACCCAAAGTGTCATCTTTTGACATGGGAGTTGTCGCATATAACATAAGCATAGTTATGGTTCATTTCATGGGGTAACTTGGTGCTAAGGAGTCATTCCTATCATGTAGACATGTATTACACTCATTCCCAAAGTTTTATGCACTATCACACAAGTGTCGTCATTGTCGTCACAAAGTGTATCTTTAGTGTCGCACTTGGGGAAAGTTGTTTAGTTGTCATCGCATTGAGGGGCTAATGTTGTTCATGTGTTCTGAGTGATCAATGTTGTGTCATCAATTTTTCTAAGTGTGTGATCATGATCAACTCTTGACCTTATTCACTTTGACCTCACTGATCCCGCACTTAGCCAAATTTTGAAAAACTTCCTGCCCAAGAACCTTGACTTCACTCATCACTCTTGAACTACGCACTACACAGTATCAACCCTTAAGCTCAAACCTTATCTCTTGGAATTGTGCAATGCGCAGATCCTGCCTCCTAGAACTAGACACTACGCAGTTTCAGTGCTCAACCCTGACCCTTGACCTCCAAAACTACGTAGATCAACTTCCCATTTAGCTTCTTCTACACACTGCGTAGTGTCAAGCCTCAAGCTTCCAGCCTGATTCCTTGAACTATGAAATTTTGCAAGCCGTAGGCCTCCTTGTCTCAATAACTGTGCAGTGGGAAACCTCATGCCTCAAGCCTCAAGCCTTCCTCCTTGAGCCCCTCAACTATGCAGTCACCCTTCCTTGGCCCTCTTGAACTGTGCACTGCATAGTCTCAAGCCTTAGTCTTGGCCCCTGACCTCTTGAGTTGTGCAACTGTGCAATCCCTAAGCCAGACTCTCAGCCAACACCCAGTTCTAGCTTAGTCAATTATTTTCAAGAAGTATGTTAGGTTATGGGTTTTTAGACTAATGTTGTCTTGTCATGACTAGATTTCAGTTGTAGGTATTATATATGGTTATGACAGGATGATGATGAATAAGGAGACCTTGCTAGATGACACCTTTGTAGCTACAAATACAAAGTTGATCATTGAACAAGAATAAGATGAGACGCCAGATTGCGACAACAACTGGAGACCAAGATCATAGTGAAGACTCCCTGCCTTCAAGCCTTATGGAGGAGGAAGAAGAAGAACATGTACCATATTACAAGAAAACACAAAGATAGTAGCAGAAAGAATGGCTTGACATTGCCATATCATCATTCAGTCCATGTCATCAATGTCATGTCATGTTTTGTCAAGGTATCATGTCAAGATGTTATATGATTCATCAGTTGCCACATCATTTGTGGATTATGTGATTTTCATATATAAGAAATGTAATGTAAAGTTGAAGCCCAAGGGTCATCTATAGAATGTGAAAAGTCATGAAGGATTCGAAAGGTCATATGGAAGTCAAACAGTCATGAGTGTAATCCAAGAGTCACAAGGGAGGTGAAGAGTCACCCAATTTTGTATATATACACCCTCATAGCTCATGCAAAGGTCTTTTCACCTTGTCTCCTCCTACCAGGAATTAAAGAGGAAGATAGTTCTTTTGGAGGAGCAATCGATTGCCCTAACACTCCACTATTAGACCTAGTGGTGTTCATTGTACTGATGTATCTTGGAAATTTTGCTTAATATTTGAAGCTTAGTGAGTCAACACTTTCATGCGTATGTCATAAATATTGTAAGACTACTCTTTGAATGTTTGCAATGCATGTTGTTTTCATCTGCACTAAGGAAATTTAACTATTTCGTTGGCTTTGGTATGTATATTGTTGGAGGTGTGTTGTATTTTTTTTAACAATTGTTGATTCTATGTGAACTATTTCACTGGTTGATCAATGATCCATTCATATGTATATGCATGCGTGTCTTTGCTAGATCAGTACTATTACTCTTCTTTTAAAGACTCACTTTTATCTCCCCTTTGGTAGAAGAATCTTGATACTTTCTACAACTAAAAATTCCACAAGGCATACTCACCTGTTCATCCAAAAGTATATATACATTACTCTCTTGTGTTGACCATCACAACCAAAGAAATATCTAAGAACATATGGTAGTCAGGCCTTAGTTTCGGAAGGGCTCCCACACAAAACGGTGCGAAGTCTAATCGATAGTATTGAGAGAAGAAGCTTGAATTTTTTTAACTAAAATATGGCCCCAACTTTGGCAAATGGAATTCCCCAAATTACAAGACATATTGGATCGGATCGAATCCACATTCGTTGTAGAAGCACGCTCTCTACATTTTACTCAGGTGTAGTCTTTGGTTGTTTGGGAAAGTCGAATGTTGGCAAGATGAGACTCTCTGCCCCTGTCCTAATTGAATATCAAAACCTCTGCCCTTGTCCCAACAATGTTATCAGAACCAAATCAGTCATCAGACCGGAACAGGAAAAAAATCGGTTTACCAAAAACACATAAAATATTCATATTTTAAAAGAAAAACAGATATATTCATGTGCATCCATATGAATGCAAACCATTTATACACATATGAAAAAGTTCTCATTTATATAGCAAGTAATAGTGCATATAACCAAAATAGCACTTAGTGCAAAACATTGTTGAACCAAAAATTTTACAAACATCAAGAAGCAAGCTCCAAAGAGCCTTTATAGTCCAAAATAACATGATAGATCATACTATTATACTACAAGCTACATCTACAACAAATCAATGTTCAAATCATCAATCATCATCAAATTCGTCATCTAATTCATGATCATCCTCATTTGAAGAATGAGTAGCATCCAAGTCTGCAATGGGATTATGGCTTGATTCCCCTTGCCCTAAAGATGTTGTTGTGCTTATGATATATCTGCATCTGCATCCTATGGAGGTGGGTCCAAGTTCAACCAAGAAATGTTTTCATTGTCAAATGTTGGTGCTTGACTCTCCACAACCCATTCTGATGTTGGATCAAAGTCACCCAAGACAATGTTGCTTGATTCAGGGGTTTTATTCAACAATTGGTTGTGCCTCAACCTAAAGTTGTATTGAACAAAAACCATGTCATTTAACCACTTTTGCTTCAAATGGTTCCTCTCATTAGCATGTATACACTCAAACACACTATCCAACAGCTCTCCAAGACTCCAATCAACTCTTCAAATATGCAAAAAATCTCCCTTAGAACAACCTTGCAAAAAACTCTCTCAATTCTTCTCACCGAACTTAGCTCAAGAATTGCAAGAGACTCGAATGAATAGTGATCTGGTATGACCATATACTAAAAAATGATGTAGAAGTGATTAGCCATCTAAGAATTGAATGTTAACTAAAAGTGCAGAAATCGAGGAAAACTATTGGAGCAAAAGACATTACGACAGCTGATAAACCACAATTAAGATGCAAAACAGAAGTGAAAACAGCAAAAACACATATATACCAGATAACAATATTGATTACGGAGTTTGTCGCTGATGGACTACGTCTTCGAGTCTGCTTTCAAGATGGGCGGTCGTTTTTATTAGGAATGAGAAGGAAGAAGTCGATTACACAATGATTTGGACAGACTAAACTTGAACACATGCAATTATGACCTCTGTCATCAGATAGCTCTCTGAACCAGCTTTCCAATGCCGCTTACGGTTTCTAAATCCGACTCTGGATGCTCCCGAAACACTAAAAACAAAATCGCCTCTATCCCTCCAGAACCTACATACAAAAGCTGAAAACCACTCATCTTTCCTCCATGGGAAAAACTGCCTCCTAAAGGACTGTACATTGAAACCCCCTGCTATCCATATTTAGAATGAATGAGCTGACTTGAAGGGTTTAATTAGGGTTTATTGGTTGAGCTTTAATGTCATATTGTGACATTCACCATATAAGATTTAATTTGTTTTTTTTTTTTAACCCACAAAAGACTTTGGGATAGCTCGAAACCGTTAGCTGGTAGCTAATCAGGCGGAGGTGCTAGCGATCTCATGTGACTGGCCACACTGCAGTTTGGTCTCCGTTAGTTCCGCTGACCGTTCACCGTAACGGTTGGCGATGGTGGTTATCCCGGCGCTCACATAGCGCTGCCACGCCTAACCATAACTGCCCACCAAATCCACTACGGTTAACACTCCTGACTGCGCGGTGAATTCGAACTTGTTCACATGCTGACTTTCCAATGTGGTTACAGTTGGCCTTCCCCGCGCGGTTAACTCTTGGCTGGGTTAACTAACATCTCCTCACATGTAACAGGGTTCCGACGCAGTTTTGTCTGCGGTTTACTCCGACGGTCTCCTTTGCTTGTTCATATGACATGGTCCCGACGCAGTTAACCGCGTGGTTAGGGGTTTGTGTTTTATATTTATAATTTTTTGTTGTATTACATTGTTTACAAGGCCGAGAGGTATATGAGTATAGGTTTAGGGTTCTTTAAACTTAGGTTTAATGCATTATGATTTAGCATAGGTTTTGAGCAGTTGATACATGGTTTAATGCATTAGGGAATGGTGTTTTAGCATAGGATTAGATCTTTAGAACTAGCATTAGGTTCTTTGGGTCTTAGATGTAGGATTAGGGTTTTAGGTCTAGAATTTAAAAACCTTTTTTACATCTTTCGTCACAATGTGACATAAACCCATATGCGACGATAAACCCACGCACATCATTGACTTCAGCTATCTTTGCAACGACAACCCAAACAATGAACCTATGCCATGGATGACACATCAAACCTCTCTGATGGATGATACAACCATGTTGACACCAATCATGTTTTTCAAACGACAAAACACGTCATCGACCAAACCCTGGGGAACTGTTGATGAACTTAAGTTGACAACCAGGCGCTAAACCATCTCCGTTGAACGCGATGAAAACCTATGAACATTACCTGAACACCCTGATCATAACCAACATTGTCGAAACTGAACTGAAGCAACGACACCCATGAACTCTGATGATGACACTTTGAACACTTGTGCAATTGGATCGACGGATCCTCCTGGATCAAATAGTGTGAGTGAAATAGAGGGGATAGGGGTGTTTAAATAGCTTTAGGGGAGGCTAGAGTAGTGTTAGAAACTAGGAAAAATAATATTAAAATAATTTATTTTTTTTATGCCCAGGCCGCGTGGCCGCGTGAACCGATGGAACTGGTCTTTTCCGGTTCAGACCAGTTTTGCCCCCAAACCAGTCATACCAACTGATTCCGATAACATTGGTCCCAATTGAAAATCAAAAGAGATTTCAAGTAAAGCGTGATAATTAAAGAATTTAAAATTTAAATTTATGGACAATGTATCCATACATGAATGACATGCTATGGGCACTGAACAACCTGGAGGCGTAGTGGCGGTCGACAGACGAGAATGGACAAGAGACCTTCAACGATGGACAAGAAAACTCCAAAAAATATCACATTAACCAGAAAAGAAGAAAATCCATTTGCCAAATTTCCAAAAAATCACATTATAAACTACGCTGAACCATACCACCTTAACACGCAACTATAACTAAACATGAGAGATTTGAACATTGTGATACATAATACTTAAATATCACACTGACTACTAATTGAACGGCCCAAAAACTATCGGATGTTATGACTAATAAATTATTATTTAATCCCAAACATGTTACATGCCTATCATTAATCCATAAATTATTATTTAGTGGCATACGACTTCTTTCTTTGATGTTATGACTAATAACCAGTCATGTTACATGCCTTCTTAGTTATTATTTAATCCATTAATTATTATTTAGTGGCACAGGGGATATTGGATGACAATTTATAACCAAATGCTTTATATGAAAGGAATACTTTATGTTTTATGTTTAAGTATATTAATTATTATTTAGTGGCACAGGGCATATTGGATGACAATTTATAACCAAATGCTTTGTAGGAAAGGAATACTTTATGTTTTATGTTTAAGTATATTGTTACGCAAATAGAATGCACCGGAGGAAAATGTCAAATGCCCGGAATAAAAACTTTTTTAGGCTTTTGCGTAAATCATACGAAATGATAATGAATCCGCAATATCCGGAAAATAAATTATGGTCGGTGGTTAGCCTACCCACTTATAAATACCCCACCTTCAAGATCCTCTAATAACTCTGTCAAATGCGGCAACGGCCCTCATCAACCCTGCAAGTTATTATATCATAAATTTCGTAAAAGATCCAACTTGCATTAAGCCTTGGTCAAACAAGTATTTTATTATTGCAATTGCCTTGTTATTATATTTAATAATATTTTAAATTAAATTTTTATATTGAATTAAGAAGTGTTTTATATTTTAAGATAAAGGAGACGTATCAAAAAGATGTTGTAATGGAGCATTATATTAATAAATTAATATAAAGGATAATATTCATTAATTTTTATTATTTTAGAGGAAGAGGTATTAAAATTTACATAAAAATAATTAAAAACCAAATATAATGTCACACATAATAAATATAAAAACAAGAAAATATGAAATTTTGACTTTAATATTGATATTGAATTTTTTTATTAAATTATTAAATAATGATTCCCAAAATAATTTATAATTTATTATTAAAAGAAATTTAAACAATGATGAATTTTTAATTTAACTATATATTATATAAATTATCATATTAATTGAGTAATGCACTTACAAATATTATAAAAAATAAACATATTAAAAAATATATCAAGTGTATATGTATTATTAAAGTGTTAATAGAGTTAAAAATAAGAATATATATATATATATATAACCAATATAGATCCATTTTAGTTCCAAATCTGTGAATTGTTGATGGCATTGTCGGTATGCACCCTTCATGGGTTTCCATTTGGGGTTTTAGGACCTTGTTCCTTCTCAAAGGAATTGCCACTAAGAAGATTGTCGTGTTACAAAGAATTTTGAAGACATAATGCCACTTGACCACAAGGCATGTGGAAGCTTAACTAATGAGTGGGCTTTTACATAATTCTCCTAGAAGTTATGGCATTACCCCAAACACCCTAGCCCCCCTCTCCCCCACACCACCCCTCTTTATCTTTTTCTTGCACTCTCCATGCATGGAAATTGCTCCCCTCCCTTCACACTCAATTGCTCATCCCCATATCAGCATCGCCCACCCCTCCCTTCACACTCGATTGTTCAACCCCCTTTCCCCACCTTTGACACTTTCTAATTTGATTCTTTGTTCATGCCTACCTCACCGATCCCCTCTCACTCTACTCGTGACACCAACTATCCCCTGCCCAAAAAAAAAAAAAACACTAAACCAACTCTATGCCCTCATGATTTGCCCCTATCTAATTTCAACAATCATCTAGGGCTCATTTTGAGGTGTCATTGGCAATAACATGATGGATAGCATGTTAAAACATGACTAAGGGTGTGCAATGATTCTACATGATTTGGTAGTCCTTGTGACCATCTTACGAGAATCAACCACAAGATCAGATGATTGCCTAGTGCATAAGCTAAGACCAAGGATGTTTTGCTAATTAGGGAAAATGACCAATGATGTGTTGCATAACATTTTTTGACAAATGAAGATGTAACTTGGCAATGAAATGGATTACGTGTATTACCTATGGAAATTGTGATGGATTATGCGTGTTACATATTCCTAAAAGGGGCATGACGTTCATGCATTGTCATTTGTTGGCCTAGACGCATCACAACATGGTCTCATGTAGGGGCAGTTGATTGCTCATGAATGCTTGGCTCAAGGGAAGCAATAGCAGGTTGCATATGGTTTGATAGCAATGATGCAACATCACCTACAGTGGAATGAACACTCTAACATTGTAGAAGTATAAGGTGTCTAGCTTGAGTTTGGTTAACACATGTTGGTTAGGCATATTTCATGTAATATAGCTAGTGAAAGGTCATGGCCAACTAGCAAGGTCACACTAGTGCCATATGGAAACCAAAAGCTAACTTCTTGAGTGGTATGCATGCTAAAGCGGAATGACAAGTATAGCCCCTCAACAAATGGTATCAACATTGCATTTAAATGTGGAAATTGTGAAAGTGTATCGACACCATCAACACCCCTTTCATTGGAGGAGCTAATGGGGTTGTGTTGACAATGACATCAAGAATTCAAGTGGAGGAGAATGGACGAACCCGACTTGAAGTCCCATTGGCAATGGCATGATGGAAGGCATGCAAAGAAAACAGTGCTAAGGGTGCACAACACTTCTATACAATTTGGTAGCTTTGGTAACCAACTCACGAATGGTAGCCACAAAACAAGTAGGAAGCAATACTAGCATGTAGCCTAGGAGGACCAAGGATGTCTTAACAAATAGGGTGAATGACCAACAAAGTGTTTCATAGTAGGCTCCAACAAAGGATACTTGAAAATATGATGGATTGTGTGTGTTTCTCGTAGTAAGGCAACACTTTTGATAAGTGCATTAAAGGCATGTGAATGCTTGACAAAGTAGGGACATAATCTTCATGGCCTATCATGTGTTAGCCTAGATGGATGATATCATGATCTCATGTTGGGCAGCCAATCGTTCAAGTATGCTTGGCTCAAAGGAGGTAGCAATACATTACCTATGGTTGGCTGGCAATGACACAACATCACCTATAGTGAAATGAGCACTCCACCATTCCACAAGTATAAGGTGTTTGGCTTGGGTTCAATGAAGACATGTTAGTTAAGTTTAGTGCAATAGAAACAAGTGGTTGATGGTCCTATCTAGCAAGCAAGCTCAAACGAGTGTTGCACAATATCTAGGCTTCTTGAGTGGTATGGAATGCTCGAGTTGAATGAAAAGTGTTGCCCCACCACAATGGGGGTCTTGGTTTGGATCCATGTCATCTCTCGACTCCTCGCAAGAAACCATTTTTATCCTTAGCTCAACAAAACTCTGAAGAAAAAAAAAAAAAAATTAAAAAAAAAAAATCTTGAAGACAAAATAGAGAATTATAATCAAGACTCTAAGAAAATGGATGGTCCATTCCAAGGATAAACCATGATGCTTATTTCCCTAAACATTTGGGGATTGGGTGATCCCTGCTATAACCAAGCCATTGCCCATTTGGTGCAATGCCATAAACTAGATATCATTTTAAGCCAAGAAACCATATTCGATGGGGACAAAATAGTGAAAATCTTGTCTTTCACTCTAAAAGGTTGGTCTTCTTCCGTTGTTAAGGAAATGTGAGTCAAGAGTGTTGGCAACTCGCTAGAAACACATCCTTAGATCTCTGAATTACAATTATCTTAATTCATAGCTTATCGTTGAACCCTCCTCCGTGGCATTGGGTAAATCATTTTCTATTTTCAACTTATATGGTCAATGTGGTTGGAGATCTCAATTTTATCATATCATGAAGATGTTTTGGATAACACAAGAACAATGGATCCAAGAAGAGCATCCCCTTCATAAACTTGGTGGAGTTGGACTCAACCTATAGAAACTCTAGTGTTAGTGCAAAAGGCATTACCAAGAGTTTGGACCACTTTTTAGTATCTAAAGCTATTTTGGAAAATTCACACAAGTTGAAATGTTTGAGTTATGTCCCATTATTCAGAGAATTTAGAAAGATAAGTCAAAGCAAACTACACATTCTAAATTCAATCCATTTTTGGTTAAAATATGGGGAATTTATCAAAATATTCAAGGAAAAAAGGGTCCTTTACTCCCCTCACTATGAAGGGACATCAAAGTTTCATCTTAACAAAAAAATTTATGGAAGTTTAAGAAAGCAACAGTGATGTGGGTTTGGGATTAACATAAGTAATCTTGAAAAACTCTTCGTACAAGGCATAACTGCACTTTTCACAAAACATTTTGATTGCACCTTCTTGGAAGAAGACAAAAAGGCTTTAAAAGATTTTGAAGATGAGAAAAAATTTGAAAGAAGCCCATGGAGGCAAACAAAAAAGCTAAGCCATTTGGCTCACTCAAGGTGACAAGAATATGATTTTTTCATAATGTGGTGAAAGGTAAGAAAAACATAAACACCATACGGGAATTCCCTAGATCTAAAAGAAACAAGACTTCCACTTTCACAGAAATTGCTTATGAGTGAGTTAACTACTATACCCAATTGTTCAAGGACCCAAGAAAACCAATATTGTTGATACCATTAAAATTGGTATAAAAGTTCTAAAGGTTTGTCGATTATAATATTAACAAACAATTAATAACAAAGGTTTCCAACGAAGAGCTAAAAGTTAAGGTCATTTCTCTTCACATGGACAACAATCTAAGCCATGATGACTAGACCATTGAGCTTTTCCACACACCATACAATGATCTAGAAATCTCATCCTCAATGTGGCACAAGATCCGATTTCAAGGCATGTGTTGAGTAGAATCAATTCAACATTCGATGCTCTCTCATTATAAAATATGGCCTAGACTCCTTTGGAAATTTCAAGCCTATCACCTAATGCAATATCATATACAAGGTAACATCTAATGTCATTTCTAAAAGACTTGAAACATGTCAGTTCAAATGTCCTCTCTTTAAAAGTGAATTGGTTTCCTTCCAAATAGATTGATTCATGATGTTGATTTAGCACAAAATACTCTACACGCCAAGGGTTATGGTTATCAAAATGATCATGTCGAATGCTTTTAATAAAGTATATTTATTTCCCTAGCCAGTTTCCAATTTTTCCAATCACCAAAAAAAAGGAAAAAGAGTAAAAAGTAGACTTATTTAAAGATCATCTTGATTCACAATGGATTCTCTTCCCTCTGTAAACTAGGTGGATGAAAGCATTGCATCCTCTTCTTTCTCACCACTCTTGAATGGGTCAACACCTCTTTTTTCAAACTAAGGGTCGAGGCAAGGCCACCACCTCGACCATGTGTTGGTTTTTCTTGTCGCAAAAGGATTAAGCACATTGTTGAGTCCCATCAAAAAGAAAGGAAACATCAAAGATATTCATTTAGCTAGAAATCTCTTAATGACCCATATCATTTAATCAAAGAACCCAATGCCAAAAAAATCATGGTGAGTTCTTGGAGCAATTCAAATCATTTTCATTAAGAGCTTTGATTCATTCTACCAAATTCTTTTTGTTGATGATGTTCTGCATTTCGGTTTTGGATCAAGAAAATAAGTGAAGATTTTGAAAGGGGTTTCCAGAAATCTATAGCTCTACTACATACATGAAGGTAACTTCCAAAACTCCTCAATTGCTTACCCATGACCTATTTCCAAGATGAAATAAGGCCACGGTGGCCCTGCTCACCTTCAAAGAAGAAATGTTCAATAACGGTTTGAATTATCTTGGTTTCATATTAGAGAAAAATGCTTATGACTTTCAGAATTGGATTTGGTTACATGTGAAAGAATTGAAAAAAAAAAGATTTCCAAGTCATGCTCTCATTAGTTGTACTTCAAGAAAGATTAACCCTAAGGAAGTTAATCTCATGCTCTACTAGAAGTTACCCTTGTCCCTTCGTACTATGTCCTAAATCCCTGTAGGAATTTTGGATTAGGTTAGGAAGAAATGTATTTAATTCCTCGGGAAAAGCCATCAAGACAAGAAGGCAATCCGCATGTTAAAATGGAAGAGGCCTGTGAAACCCAAAGCTACTAGGGGGATGCGGTTTAAAAAAATATTCATCAATTTTGATGTGGCTTAAAGAAAATCTATGGAGGTTGATAAAAGTGGACACTCTCTAGCAACAGGTAATGTGTGCTATAGATATATTGCCCCCTCTTTGGAAAATTGGATCTGCTATTTTGAAAGCCCTTATTTTGGCTTTGCTCGTTGTTGGGTTTTTCTTGTGCTGGGAGAGTGGGAAATGGAAGAAGCATTAAGCTTTGTCTTGACCCTTAGGAAGGTTGTGATGGGAACCATAGGCTTTTAGTTGAGCTTCAGGAAACTCTTAGAAATAGAGCAGTGAAATTAGAAGGATTTAAGTCTCCTAGATTTGGAAGGTCACTTGGTTGATGGATGGAACAACTTTATCCAAGGCTTTCAATGGTAGTTCATCAAGCTTAACATGAATCTGTATGTGCTGATATGGTCCAAAAGCCCATGAGGAATTAATTAGGGTAAACTGCTAACTTTCTTAAGGATCAAAGAGAAGTGGTGGAAAACTGTTTGGAAACTTAAAGCACCTCTAAATTTGAGGATTTTATTTTGGCCATAGCTTTATCGAACAAGGCTCTGCCCCGAACAATCTCAAGAGAAGATGAGGGAAGGTCTGAGGATCTGTTACTTATGTCAGAATGATAATAAGATAGCTCAACACATGTTTATGGATTTCTCTTTCACCATAGAGGGGTATGTAAAGATCTCTCTGCTTCCTTTGGTTGTTCTAGAATATGAGGATGTAATTCATTGATTTTGATGGCTTCAAATCTTGGGTGTGTTACCCTTAATTTTGTGGGTAATATCCCTAGGAGAAAAAAAAAATCCAAGATGGTCCTCGGCTGGCAGCCAACGGCCCCTTGCAGCCATCAGCTAGCTCATTGTGCCATTTTCTCTGTTGCCTAAGCCAGCCATGTGGTCCCTCGCCCATCTGTCATGATCGTATGTTTGAAGGTGGGCCTCCCGAATCTAAAGGTATGCCTTGTCATTTTGAAATTGAGTATTGTAGTTTGCTTATCATGGACACTTATGGGTATGGATTAATGGGGGGATTCGGCGGAAAGAATGGGCTAAGTTTGTGCTTCTGTCCCCTAGACCCCTTTTAGGCATTAACCTTAGATTCTAGTTCCGTGGGATCTTTTTTACTAACCATTTGGTTCCAGGGATGGTATTTCACAAGAAACCCTGATTTTGGTTGTGTGGTCTCGCTCCCTTGTTTGCTCATATTACACTCTTTCCATTCATCATTACCCCATCCATCATTTCTCCCACATGGGTCCACATTCCTCCATTGGATCCACATAGGGTTAGCTCACCCCTTCCCCTTGCCCACACCTTGGGGCATGGCCTAGAATGAAGTCAGGAGGTTGATGCAGCTAAAAAGAAAGTTAAAAGCATATATGGCCACATTCAACAGGAAAAGTACCACAAAATGCAAAAGAAGGTTGAGGCAAAAAACATTTAACATGTGGGAAAAAGCCAATACATGAGCTCTACCCCATCATCATGGCCATCACCCTGGTTCCATCAGGTTCTATGAGCCTTCTTCATCATGTAGGAACCCATGATTATCCCAACCCCTGGTGGACAATGATCTGCCCCACCTTAAACGGGGGGATTCACTATTATATCTTATACATCGTGCTTTAATAAGATAAAATCATAAAAGGAAAAAGGCATATAAAAAAGGGTGGAAAAACCAAGGCTGGGGTAGCTCATGTACCACGATTGCTCCCTCCTACACCTTATGAACCCAAGTGTGAGCTTCCTTCTAATTAGCTACACTTGTGGCCTAGCATGTGACCCAGGGCTACCCCTTCTCATTCCCTACCTCATTCACCAATCTGCCACATGCCACCACCTATTAATTGAAGTGCCTTGACTATCTTATCCCTTTTAGAAGCAAAAACTAACTAATAAGATACTTGGTTAACCTCATTGGGAGTTTAGAAGATATTGGCACATCTCGAAAGCCATTATGGAAAGACAGGTCATTATGAAGTCCCCACCTGTGGTCCATGATTAGGTAAGCTCATTTGCTCGATTTCTCTAATGACTTGTTGTACTGGAAGCCTAGAGGATGCATTGGATCTTATGCAAGATTGCAGATGGTTTCCATTTGGGGTTTGGTCTCCCTATACGGGGTCATAATCCTCCAGAAGGCTACATTGGCACATATAGGGTGAGTGTTGAGAGCCATGGGTCTCCACGGCAGCAAATTGCACTTCATGGATCCCCACAGCCATTCAAAGATTGCTCGTGGTTCACTTAATGGACGAGGAGAATGCACCTGATCCATCATGCCCAACTGGCCTCGGATCTACACCATACACTTGGCAGATGATCCAAGACTTCGACGATGATGTGATATCTCCTACATTATCATCCTAGCCCTTAAGGAAAACCTACAGGCATCTTCGATTTGTTTGGAGACCCATGAGGACACTTGTGTTTGGGGTTTGGTCTCCCTATACAGGGTTATAATCCTCTAAAAGGCTACATTGGCACATATAGGGTGAGCGTTGAGAGCCATGGGTCTCCACGGCAGCAGATTACACTTCATGGATCCCCACAGCCACTCAAAGATTGCTCGTGGTTCACTTATTAGACGAGGAGGATGCACCTAATCCATCATGCTTAGTTGGCCCCAGATCTACACCATACACTTGGCAGATGATCCAGGACTTCTACGATGATGCGGTATCTCCTACATTATCATCCTAGCCCTTGAGGGCAACCTACAGGCATCTTCAATTTGTTTGGAGACCCATGAGGACACTTGTGTTCCAGTCATTTGGAGCACCACAAGTTATTATGAGGGGCCAACCCCTTGTCCACTGCTTTTGAGGGTCCTATTCTTCATTGTGGCACCCATGGACCTCATTAGGCTTCTTATAGTGCCTTACGATATGCATAGATTATTATTTGACCTCTTGAGAGGCTTAACTTTTTCATTTGTGAGCTAATTTGGTGGGCTTGTCACTAAAAGGTTGTATTATTAGCACATTATTTTAGTTTTGGGGCTTATGTAAGCCAAAGAGGCTAATTCGAACTCTTTAGATGTGTATAAATACAAGTGAGGTGATATCATTTCTCATCATCACTTTCAATTGGATCTCTCTCTTCTTTAGAGAATTTGCACTTTTTGCTGGAGGATGAATTGGAGCATTTATGGATGAATTTTGATATATGGTTATTGGTTTATCTTCTCTTGGAGTTTCTTTATTGTCATTTGTGAATGGTTGGATATACGCTACTGCATGTAAGTACGAAATTTTAATGCTATTCTTTGTTACTTTTGTCATATACGCTGGATGGGATTTGTGTTGTTTTAAGGCTAATTGTTGCATGCAAATTATTTCTTAATATTGTGGGATTGTCTCTATTATAACGTTCTCTCCATGCATTGGCCCTTGTAGTATGAGCAAAATCTCCTAGAGGTAAAATTTGACCTTGACAAGATATTCCTCTTGTACATTTGAACTATAAAAGCTGCAAGATTGCTTTTACTTGACCTAGAGGGTTTGTGAAGTGATTTTGAGACCTCCTTGATTGGAAACCACAAAATCTTACACACAATCAACATAGACTCCATTCTCCCAAGTACTAAGGCATTGATCTACCAAGGGTGGTCACTAAAAATCCTATTTTCTTCACCTTCTCCCAAGTCTAGCCACATTGGGGTGCCTAGGGCATCAATTTCCTGGCAAGTTAGCCACTGAAAATGTTCAATCTCCTAGGGTCTCATGCGTTGGCCTCTCTTCTAGCCCTCCTCTGGATTTGAGGACATTATGATGGTGGAGTTGGGAGAAAAGCCAAGCCCTAGCTCCGGGACCAAAACTTGCCCTGCCATCCCCAAGGCTAGCACTTCCCAGGGTCAAAACAACATCATTGAGTGAAATATTTTCTTTGATCCTTCCCACCTTATATAGGGTAAGAAAATCATTGATTATTTCATACTTTCCTCATACCCTATACCGGGTCCACTTGGTCTTGTGTGGTCCCACTCCTTCAAAGGACTATTCTTCAAGAGCCATCCGGGATACCAACTTTAACAAGGATTTAGGGTGTGAGAAACTCATTTCAAAATCTAGTATCATACATGTAACCCCCAAAATCATCCTCCTTTCCCTAGAAGCACATAGTACCTTGCTTAGAAAGCAAGCAAGTACCATTCTTCAAAACCTTCTCGGAAAGGGTATGGGTCACTCATATCCATTGACTTATCATCCATTAGTGACTCCATACATATCAGGTCTCCTCCCATCGGTGAAAGTCCATAAATAGAAGGGAGCCTTAGCTAAGGTGACAGTGGGCTAAAATTCCATTTGTTACCCTTTGCCTAGCATTTTCCCTTTAGGGATTCCCCTTAGGTTCCCTGCTAGTTTGAGCAGTAACAAGGTGAACACCCTTTTGTGCTTGTTCATAGAGCCCTCCCCTGCATTGTTAAAATGGCATCTCGCTCAGCAGCAATAGCATCTTATTTAAGGAAAATTCTCCATGCCTTTCGAAATATCTTTTAAGATCAAATTCGTTTATGAAGAGCTAAAGATTATCTCAATCCCCAGGCTTTCAAGGCATTTATACCTCCCTCTATCGACAAAAGCATCCGCTAGGGATTCTTCATGGAGCAAGCCACGGCAAACCTGGGGTTTGTGACACTAGGGGAACTTACTTTATATTTTTCAAGGTCAGTCTTGGATGAGATCCAAATAAGTACACTGAGCTTAGAGCTCTGGAAACCCTGTTAAGGATATCTCTGAAAAAAGAGGTTAGCAACATTTAAATCTATGGACACTCAAAAGTCTGTGTTCACTGGACTAGTGATAAAATCTGAAATGCACAACATTTTACTACAGCCTATCCTGGACCAGGTAGAGCTCCTGAAGGAAAAAAAATCTAACATATCCCTGTCACATTTTCAGGGAACACAATGGCATTTCTGATGAACAATCTAAGCAGGTTAATCAAGTCCAAGAAGGTGTGCTGGAAATGTATAAGCACAATATGAAAGGGGTTTTTGTCATGGATTGCTGACAGTTCCTGCCATTTTCTCTGACATCTACACTATGGAGACCATTATGAAGTTTGGATAAATATCTTCTGCTCTGGTTTTGATAACCTCTTAAATAAGTCTCTAATAACTTAGTGACAAGGTCAAGAACCGTGGGGATTTATCAGGCAGTATCATCCAACCTCTTCGTTTGAAGGTTCTTTAGTAATGCCATGGTTATTTATGTATGACAGGTTATTCAAGTCCAAGAAGGTGTGATGGAGATGTCTGAGCATAAGATGAAAGGGATTTTTGTCCTGGAGCCCAGGCAGTTCCTAACATAAATTTTCTCTGCACCTACACTTTCAAGACCATTATGAAGTTCAGATACATCTCTACTGCTATGCTTTTGATAACCTCTTAAACAAGTCTCTAATAATTCAGTGACAAGATCAAGAACTGTGAAGATTGATAAGGCAGTATCATTCAGCCTCTTTGTTTAAAGGTTCTATAGTAATGCCATGGCTATTTATATATACGGTGACAGTACAGATTATATATCTGGTTTATTTTAGGGTCAGTACAATTTCTTTTTCTTTGTAACTCCTATATGGACAGTTGAACGATCTGGAATTACCCTGTGCATGAAGCAATTGCAACATGTAAGATACTTCTCTTTCGGGACCATTATGAAGTTCAGATACATCTCTTCTGCTCTACTTTTAAGTTTTTATAACCTCTATTTAAGTCTCTAATAATTCAGTGACAAGATCAAGAACTGTGGGGATTGATAAGGCAGTATCATAAAGCCTCTTTGTCTACAGGTTCTTTAGTAATGCTATGGCTATTTCTATATAGGGTGACAACATAGATTATGTATCTGGCTTATTTTAGGAGTACGGTTTCTTTTTCTCTGCAACATCTAACACTTCTTCATCCTGAAATTAAAGGTTATTATTTTTTCCTTCTAATGTTTGATTAATGTTAAGTTAAATATTACCTAAACCTAATGCAAAATTGCAAAATGGCAAGTCTACTAGGAAATCATCTGAAAAAGTTCAACGAAAAAAAATGAGAATTCTTTAGATGCGTAAAAAAGGCATACATGGGTAAAAAATGACATATGTGCTTGTGATATCATGGGGGCATTTGATCGACTTACCAAAGCAATTGATGGATAGAGTACCAAAAATCAAACCATTAAAGCAATGAATATTGTATGCATATAGTATAACAAGACCAGTTTTGTGGCAGATAACAGCTTTGTAACTAGTAAGAAGAACCAGCAGTGCATTAAAACTATCAATAAACTATCACAATTCAAGGACCAAGATCCATTATGGCAGTTATTTTATTGTCATCCCAGACTGCAATTTAGTTCCCTGAAGTAGTCATCAAGTTGTTCTGTTGTATAATCTCACTTCCTGTCCTTGTTTGTAGGAAATTTATTTTATGAACATGCTTGACACAAGTCACATATTGGTATCCTATGTCATAATAGAGAAAAAGCTTACAATTCCACACGCTCATCGAAGAAACAAAAGGAAAGCAATAGCACTTAGCAACTTGATTTCTTCACCTACTGTATGGCAAAAATCAAAACAAAAAGGAGAACTAAGATATCCAGTTATACTAAAATTATAATCACTGCAGGAGAGAAAATGAGTCCATACAAAATCTAACTAATAAATTTAATGTTTCAATGGAGACTAGTGCTACCAGTGCAGGAAAAATAATCATGTGGCATGTTCCAAGGTGCAATACATCAATTACCTTAGGGTGTGGACAATTCAAGCCATTGTCAAAATATAGGTAATGTTCAACAGAAGAGCAACAATTAGGGTCATAACTGCATGCTTAATCTTTCTCTCTGGGCATTGTTTTAAATCTCCACAGGTCCTCACTTAATCTTGCCTTGGAGGCATTGTTCTAATAATAATTCGCATCCCCTGTAATTGACAATGGTCCTAGACTACCTCAGAGCAACTGAACCAGCGTTTAGAGTCTACTAGATGTTCTTGTTGACAAATGTGTGACTAAGTTCGGTCTTCATAAATATGAAATGTACTTTTGATTCTTGTATATTGTAAAATGAAAGAAAAAATATTATTATTATTGTTATTATTTTTGAGCATGGGTTTCATGCTCAAGGTCTTTTATTTTATAGGTCAAGCATCCATTGAGTGCTTCTAGGGTTTGTCCTAGGTAAAGAAGCCAAAAAAGTCATTGTCATAAGTTGAAGACCCCATCGGCCACAACATTGTAAATTGTAAATAAAAATATTTTTGTCCTTAAAAGTGTCAAAATATCCTTCAAGACCAAGTCGGCCTAAATTAAGGAGCTACGTCCACCTTGAGAAGCCTATATAAAGAAGGAATCTTGAACCCCTTGGAGGACATTCATCACTCACTCATTCAAGCAAAGGAGGAAGAAGAAGAAGGCAACAACGAAGGAAGAGGACGAAGGAGACTTGTCTTTGGGCTATTTCTCTCTCACAGGTGTGAAGGAAGGCTAGGGTTTCTGCAGTTGGTCTAAGGTTTTTCTTCTGCAGATTCAATCTTGATGAAGGAAGGGAAAGAAAGTCAGCAAAGGTCACAATAAGCCATCCTCAAGCTCCAGAAGGAAGAGAAAAGCAAAGCGAAGGTCTGAGGAAGCCTTGGGAGGTCAGAAGAAGCTCACACATGTGGTAGCAACCACTGCAAGAGGGTAGAAAATTTCAAACCTACAGAAGGGACCAAAACTCTGCAGCTAGAGGTCGAAGTTGTGCTACTGGAAGAGATTTGACTGGGTTTGACTTGGACAAAGGAAGTACATCATCCGAAAGGGTTGGACTTGGTCTTGGAGGGTATTGATCTTGGTCTAAAGGTCTTGGAATTCGTCAATTGAAGAATCTATAAGAAGAGAAGAGATTTGCAGGTTTTCCTCTCAAGTGGAGAGGTTTTGGCCCTAGCTTGCAGCATATATTTTGTGTTCTTGTTCTTCTTGTTTTGGTCGTTGTTTGATGATACACAAACATAATAATAAGTAAAGAAGCTAAATAAGTAAGAAAAGTAAAAGGACATCACAAGAAGTTATCAATAAAAGAGAAATCACTCTACTCATTGACCTAATAGATTTCTCAACATCTTTCATTGAAGAAGCTGGTGCAACTCTTCAACCACCTACAGAGTCATAGTTCATCTCAGAGAAAATAGAAATACCATGGAAACAACAAGCACAACGCAATCAACAGAAGTACATTCACAGAGTGCAATAGAGGAAACACAAAGCTGAAATTGTATATTAAACAGATATTTGTGGACAATTTTACAAACAATAGTCAGGACACAATAGGCTCTTAGTTATTTACCAATATAGAAAGCCCATGCCTCTTTCACAAACAACCTCCTACTCGAAGTCTTGGTTGACGCTCACCAAACTTAAAAATTACAAGAGCCTTCTTTTACAAATGGGGCTTTATGGGCTTTTAGTTATTTACCTGGCCAATTCCTCTTTCATGCCTCTTTTGCAAACAACCTGTGTTGTGCAACTTCGCAACACAGCCCCCTTCTTCTCAGATCTATATCCAATGGTCCTAGACTACACCTCACTGCAATTCAACCAGAAGTTTCAAAGCTTAACTAAACTACTCATTGCAGGTAGCCGAAGAAGCTAGTGCAGCTCTTCTACCACCTACAGAGGTTGCAATTAATCTCGAGAGAAAACGACAATATTGAAGCAACAAACACAACACAATTAACTGAAGTACTTTCATAGAGCACAATGGAGGAACAATCCATACAAACATTTATTTATCTTGAAGGTGTCTTTCATTAATCAACTTCTTGAAATTTAATTCGACGATATCCACCTCTTTAAAAACAATATTGGTGAAGTGTTTCACTCTACAACAATGGAAACCATACCTAATGATAATTTTGTTGATGGCCCTTGAATCCACAAATAAAGGTTTATAACTATCAGACTCTCATGGTGGGACACACAATCTCCAAGCTATATGCAACTAACCTCAAAAAAAGACTTCAATAAATTTTGGCATCAATACCAAACCATTGACCACATTCTCACCTTTGGTGCCAATACAAGGAAGACAAGACACTACTCCTGAAAACCTTCTACTAGTTTGTTGACTTTTAAATGGCATTTAACTCAATCCCAAGGGAGGGCCTATTTCAAAGACTTGGAGACATTTGCATCTTAGAGACTTTCCTCATTGCTCTTATGCATCTCTATGGAACTATATTGGCTCGACTAAACATGGCACAAGGTTTGTCAAATTTTACCATGACCACCATCAAGATGAAGCAAGGATGTCCTCTCTCACCAACCTTGTTCAAGATAAACATATATAACCTAGAATCCTTTCTACATGAGCATATTCACTCAAGGGTGGCTATCTCCTTCCTCATATCTTAATATCCATCCTACTCTTCATAGACAATGTAGTCCTAGCTTCTACTCCAAAGGCAACTAGATGACTTATGAGTTTTTTGTGATCTTCAACAATTGACAACTAGCCTCGGTAGACCCGAGGTTATGATCTTCAATGGCTTTAAGAGTGGCATACTTGATTTCCATTTCTACTTCCAAGGCAAGGAGATTGAGATCACGATGATTTACACTTATTTGGGTGTTTAGCTTTCTAGGCCCCAATTTAGTTCAAGACTAGCTCTCCAACCTCAAATCAACAAGGGATATGGTTCCCTAGCCCTTCTAGAGCAAAAGTGTTTTCAATGCCACTTTCAAAACATTCAATCCAAGATAGAGCTTCTATGCAACACAATCAAGCCCATGGTTTTACACACCTCTAAGATTTGGGGATCAAGTCTATTAGAGGAGGAACGGGTTGGGACAAAGAAAGTTCACATTTTATTGCTCCATCGCATAATCCACGAAAAATGATTGTTCCTCAATACATCATATAAGCCAAGTTTGCAACACACCCTTTCTAGATCAAAGACAACTTTGCACTAGTTTGCCTACTTCATTAAGCATAAAGTTTCATTGATTCAACTGCCAACAGAGATCAATACCCTTACCTTGCAGATCACTCCTTGAAGACCATGGTCATTACATCAACAAGGTCCTTCTAACAAGTACATTAATGGTTTGCTTAGGTTACGACCTATTACAATCGACATTTATCTCAATAAATAGGACACCCCACTCTAAATATTAAATGGATGCCCTTAGCCAACTTTTTTCAAACAAGCAAATGTCGAACAAGCTCATTAGGGAGAACATTTATAGACCATGCATTCAATTCAACAAGGTAAATCCACCCCATAACCTTGAGCCCGAGAAGGCCTTCTATGCAAAGCATTTCATGAAGATGAGGGATGGCATCATGTCCAACCAATATATACTCTTTGCATTGGAAAAGGTTACCACTATCTTGTGTCTAGACTCTACACCTCGGACAAAACTTTCATGTGCAATAGACAACACCCTCCATACTCATTTAGATATCAATAGAGAGCAACCTCTTAAAGGGAACATGTATTCAAATTTTCCATTACTTCCAAATAATTCAAAGCATCTCTACAATCCACCATTAGGGGTTTCTTCACTTAAGCCTCAAATGATAGATAATCTACAATCCACCATTAGGGGCTTCTTCACTTAAGCCTCAAATGATAAGAGATACCCACTGACTATCAATAAAAATTCAAAGGTCAACAACATCCCCCACTCCTCATCCACAATCAATAACTCCACAACTTGAGCACATCCTCCAAGCAACTCCAATGAAGACATTTCTTTCCGGTTCTTCCAACAAGAGTTTCTTCACTTAACCCTTGAACGATAAGAGAGATTCACCAACTATCAATAGAAACTCAAAAGTCAACAAGCAACAACTCCTCCAAGGCATGAGCACACCATCCAAGCAACCCTCAATGAAGAATTTTCTTTCAGGTTCCTAAGATGGTTCTTCCCTTCTCTCATACTCCCAACTTTGTATCTTTGTGTTTCTTTGAGGAGAGATTTTAGGTTCTAGCCTTTTGACCTTAAAGGATAAATTTGCTTTTATTGTCATCGAACTAGCACTCCACTATGTATTGTTCCTAATGTACCTAGCAATCCTTTTGATCATTAATAAATTATATTATCTTATCTACTCTCCCTTCTTTGATGATAAAACTAGCATTGCTTATAAACTCAAGCTTTCCCTAATTAATAGGCAATCCAACAATCCTTGGACTTCCCTGTTGATCTTCTCACTCTCTATGGGAGTTAATTTGCATGGCACATTGTTTGGCAATTTTCAAAGCAATCACAGGGGAAAATACCCTCAAAAGTTCATTTGAAATAACTTCTCTTCTATGATTAGACTTCTTAAGAATGTCGGAGCCACCATTACCAATCTACATCACAACATTGTTAAAACATTTACAAGCCTCTCCTTTAGAGCCTAGGCTTCTTCAACTTCTTATGTAACTTCTTGTTCAAAGTGATCATCATTCACATCACAAAAATTTATTGCAACTACTCTTATCTAGGTTGCTTCCTTAGCATTCATCTTATAGTAGAAATGGTTCTCAACAGCCAGAGAATTTCATTAGAGGCATCTCTTCATTGTACTCGGCCCCAAACTAGTATCCCTTTCTATGCCATATTCTTGTTTGCAACAATTATTTTTCACCCTCATAATGATTATAACCATTAAATTCTCTCTACTAGAATCATCCTCGTTCACACGTAGGTGTCAATCTTATTTTTATACCAAATTGGTAAAACCCTTCTACCATGAGAACAACACAACACAATTAACGTAAGTACTTTCACAAAGGTCAATGGATGACATACAAGTTGACAAAACTTATTGCAAAAATCTAACCAGGACCTCTTTCGAAAACAAGTTGTCAATCTAACCGCACTTATGGCTTGCCTTAACCATTACATGCTATATGTCCCACAACCAACTACCTTCTATTGTCCAATACATTCTATTTTGTGATTCATTTAGTGAGCTCACTGTATTCAACCTTCATTTATCTAACCCATGGGACTTCATTTTATCTGCGTTGATGATGGGCAAGGATTACAATAGCATGCACAAGCCACCTAGAAATCCAGCTTAACATGCCTCTACAATGCACAAATTGTCAATATTCTAGGGATCCGATGACAAGCATATTCCTCCTTTTAAGTCCAAGACCCCTACCACTCAACCAACAGATGCTCCAGCATCAATAACTCAAACTCTTACAAGCCATTTTGGAATATGTCACAATTCTAAATGTTGGGGTCATGTTTCAAATGCATAGTTATTATATTGATTCTAAATGATGCGGTCATATTTCAATTCATTGCATAATCAACAGGTATTTGGCCTTATAATCTCCAATATATTCTAAAGTTGTTTTTCACAATTCAACACAACGTCAGCTTTTTAATCAGCCCATGTCATAAACAAAATATATCATGCCCTAATTCCACACACATTGGCAGATCCTATTATGAAGTGAATTGCCAACAAAATCCACAAATGAACTGTGCGCATAAAAAAAAAATTTAATCTTGATCTATCACATTGCAAGAACAAAGAGAAATCCCGATAATTGCCTAATTTTAAATAATCAAAATCCCACAGATACATGCAATAATATCTAAATATTTTTTCCTAGCATTTGGAATCACATATTTCCACCAACAGTTCCTACAGACGCTGGCAGAAACCCCCAATTCAATCTTAAAATAATTGAGCAGTCAAACATGCATATGTACTAGCTACTCGATTGTACTTCGCTGAGAAATGGGTCCTTCAGAAGTTCTGCAGCAGAAGGCCTTGCCGATGTAACTGACAGACATTTTTCAATAAATTGCCTCACTTCTTGATTGGTGACTTTTCCCAATGCTGCAGGCCTTATACCAGAAATCACCTTCTTATAAATTTGAGCAACGCTACGGCACTCACTGTAAGGGATCTCCAGAGTAACCATCTCCAGCAAGCACATACCAAAGGAATAAACATCGACAAGCTCATTGTAATCCTCTTCATATAATTCCGGGGCCATGAATTCTGGTGTACCAATAATAGTGTGTGCAGCATGATCATTTTCCAGGGTAGCAGCAAGACCCAGATCCCCAATCTTAAGAATGCCAGTATTGCCATTCACGAAAATATTGCTGCAATTCAAATCTCTGTGAATTATGCAAGGCATATGACTATGCAGATAATGCAATCCATCCAGTATCTGGCGTGCCCAGTTCTTCACGGCCCTCATGGAGACATGCCGGTGCTTCTGACGGTACTGCCTCAGGGTACCCGAGGTGCAAACTTCAGTAATGAAATTCACGTGCCCTGTTTTTCTATCCAACCAGGCATTGTAGAACGTAATGATGTGTTCATTCCTGAGAGACTTCAACAGACGGACTTCTGAATAGATCCTCTCAATGGAAACATCATCAAGATTTTGCAGAGATGCCTTGTTCCAAGCAACCTCAATACCATCTTCCTGATCAAAAGCTCTGTATACCGTCTTCATGGCACCACGACCCAACACATCTTCATAGCGACCATACCTGCCAGTGGGATCCACTTCCACAAAGGGTTCCCTGTCCTTATCACTGGTGTCATATTCTACACCAGGCATTTTTCCTCTTCTTCCTATAAAGGAGAGGGAAAAGAAACAAACCCCAACCCCGGAATTCCAACAGTTTGTTTGAATTGCATTAACAGAAACCCTTGCAGGGTTAAAGGAAGATAGAAGAAAGGAGATGTTCCCTGAATTCAGATGACGAACAGATAGCAAAGACGGAAGACTTTGCTACCATGGGGGTCACTGAAGATACCAATAACATTTTCGCTCCAGAGATGCTGAAAAGGCAAAGCCACCATAATCAAAAAGCAGCCCAAAACAAGATTATAAATCCAGAAATTGGAAACAATAATTAGATTTAAAAAGAGGCAATTCGATATGAATTTATACGTTAATTTAGAAAACCAAAAACGAAAAAGGTCTGATACCAATAAACAAACAAGCGTTGAAAGGGTTTGAGGCCAGAGAACACAAATATTATGAACAAAAGGATTCTTAAACAGCCAAAAAAATGGAAAAGAACCGAACAATTACAGTGCAGTGCGATCCAAATAAAGCGATTACACCTAAAAAACCCAGAAAACATACCTGTTTTCCTGTCAAAGCAAAGACCGCACAACGATTGTTCAGGAAAATTTTAAACCTCCCGAAATATAATTCATTGAAAAAGCAAAGAGCATTGTTGAATATATCTATCCCCGGGCCGCCCATGAGTCGGTTTGGGTAACCAGTTAACCTGTGCTTGACCGGGCCTCGCCGTTCAGAATGGATAAGCGATGCGAGATTCTTGGACAATCTGAGAGTGGAAGTCCCGGCTCCTCTAAAACAAAGTCAACATGCACTTCTTATTTGGGCCATGCAAATTTCAAGAGGATGAGAATCAAGCAGTCAACCGGCACGTTTTCTTTTGGGCCATTCAAATTTCAAGAGGTTGAGAATCAAGAAGAAGCGAATGGTGTAAGAATCTGAAGTGGTATATTTTTAATGGTGTAAGAATCTAAAGTGGTATATTTTTAATGGTGTAAGAATCTAAAGTGGTATATTTTTAATGGTGCAAGAATGTTTCAAACTTGAGTGGCTTTCATGATTTTCCATGTGAAATCTAGATTTGTTTTGAGTATCTAAAAATAGATTAGATTTATTTATCTTTTAGAGCCCAGAACATAATAATAATAATAAAATTAGATGCATATTTTTATTTGTAATTTTGTTGAATCCATAATATTAGTTAATAAATCAATTACAAAGTGTTAATCTTTTTTTATGGGTTTTTTAGTACATTTTCTTTCTACCATAAATCATGTATTTGATGTTGAACTTTCTCATCTTCTACAAAGGATTTACAATATAAAGTTTCATGGGAAAAATACCATTAAGATTATATTTGATCTGCAAACAAGTGACTTATAGCTTACTCATTTTACTAACATGGATCCTATGTGGAAGTATGCTTATGGTCTCTTTTTAAACTTGTACAAAGGACTTTATATACAAAAAAGGTTATTAGGTATCTTACTTCTTTGCCCCGCACAAGGATCTTTGTTTCTCTTATGGTTGCAAGGTTTATGTTATCTATGTAAATTCTATTGTGAATTGATTGATTGTCTCATTCATTTATGTAACGTACACACAAGAAACCAGCTAACATTGCAATTGAAAGTCTCCATCCACAAATAGCCAACTAATGTCAAGTCTCCAACTCTGTTGGAAGTTGAGTACTCTATTCTCAAAATTGATCTCTAAGGCTTGGATTTGCTGCAAGGTATCAAGATCAATGCTTAGTAACAAACCCATGTGGATTGCGCTTCCATTGCCAACAATATGAGAAGCACATTGTTCTTTACAACCAAATTCCTCTCTTACATGTGTACAAATACATGCAAAAAATTAATGTAAAAAAAAGGAAAAGACTTATGAGCTCAGAGAAAGCTCTACAACTCATATCCTAAGGATTGATTCATTTCAATCTAAGAACTAACCTCACAAATCTAAACTTTTCAAATTATTTGAATGCGAATAGAAGAAGAAACAAACTTTGTGCAAATAATTGGTCAAAGTTAGGCTCCTACTATTTATGTGATTAATGAATTCTCTCTCATAGCAACTTGCTAGAATGGTTTCATGACACAAATTAGTGTTGCTCATATGTCTTCCCAAATTTCAAGATGAATTGGCTTGAGCATAAATATTTTGATTGTAGTTCGCCTATTTTAAAAATTAAGATGAATTGGCTTGAGCATAAATATTTTGATTGTAGTTCGCCTATTTTAAAAATTATATGCTCATTGTATGGCATTGACGTCCAATCCCTTTAAATGAACAATTGATTCCACATGCCCCTTTAATATATGTAGTTCTCTTAATGTTGTGATGATGTCATGTCTTTTTCCTTTCTCTACAATCATGGATGAATGTCCAATAGTAATATAAGCATTAGGAGCAATCAAAACCATGTAAAGTCATCTAAGCATGTGCCCATTTGGCTTCTTTATCCTCTCTTCCATAATCCCCCTTTGATTTGAAAGTTATCTCCCTCTCAAAGAGCAACTCCCAAGCTTGTCCACTAAGAGTGTAATGAATTGCAAACTTGATTATATCTAAAGCAACATAGAATACCACAATGCAAATCTAGATCACTACAACCCATCAACAAAAATGTTATGTTAGTGTTTAATTAGCAACAATTTGAAGTATTACAAAACCCATTCTCAACTCATTCATACGATTGCATATGAACTTGAGCGACACCCATAGTTCTCAACTGACTTTTGGCTCTATGGTGTGCAATTAGATGTCATCGGGATCATTAACAAAGCTAAGTGTTTTCAATTTCTATCAACCTTGAATAAAAAGTATGCTTAAGTATTTCCCATAATATCCAACAATTTATGAGGATTGTAATGCTAAATGTGAGGGACATAAAATTAGAAAAGTAGCTAAGAATTTGCAACAAATAATTCCTAATAGCGATATATCTCAAATATCGAAGGGACTTGGATGGTGGACATTCTAGAGTTATTGGCATCCATACCACACAAGGAAAAAGAGGGGTCTTTTTTATATAGTTATGAGCTATCAAAGCTATCAAATGAAATTTAAACTCATCATGCTAGCCCATTTAGAGTACCTAGAGCATCTCATTCAACATAGGTAAGAGCTTCGATAATCTCACACATAGATCTTACGCAACAATGAAATCAAACACAATAAATCATCATGAACTCATAAATTTACTCTGAAAACCCAAAAGGGAAATCTAGCTTCTAATAGGGGCTTAGTGTTTCATTCTAACAATATCTAGCTATAATGCTTACATGGCTCTTTATGTGCCTATTCATCTCTTGGCAAAAATAACCCTGGAGAAAGGAGGAGGAAATACGATTGTTGGTGAGTAACAGGAACAACAACATGCATGACTCTTTATTTCCACTTCCTAAATGTTCTCTATTTTTTTTAGATCTTTTTATTAATGCCTTTGTCATTTTGTTGAGCCTCGACAACACCTCTTAAATTTTTGCCAAAAAATTTAGGGGTTCTTCTACCAAAATTTAATTTTAATTTATTTTTTGTGAATTTGTTAGATCTTTAAATTTGATTATGTTTTCTAGTAATTGTTTGTGTTGAATTTGCTAGATCCTTCAATTGTTTTCTTTTTTAATGATAGGTCTTTTATTAAGAATTTTTCTTAGCCTGTGATTATTACATTATAAATAACCAAATTAACCAAAACCCAGGTCAAACATCAAAATTTCTTTAAAAATCACTAATATTTAAACAATTTATGTTTGTTTAACTTTTACCTTTGTAAATTGGGAAATATCAAAACTTTGTTTGTTCTACTTATTTCTCAAAAGTCCCAGTATCCTCATGACCCACATTATTTTCATATTATATTCAAACTTCAAAATTCCCATGCTTTCCTTGTTTTATGTTTGAAAATTTTGATGCTTACTAAGATACTGACCCTTGGCCATTTCTTCATGCTTATTCTCTAAAATCCCCGAAGTATCGATATGATCTGGATCTTTTCACTTCAAGGATGCATACATAATTGTATTTAAATGAGCACGTAACCATATGATGCATACACATATAAGAAGAAAAATAAAAGACAATGTTAGGTCCATATAATACTAGTGATTCCCCCATTACTATTGCCATTGTAGCCCTTATTGTTATTGTTGTGCCCCTATTGTCCCCATATTGTTATTATTGTGCCCCATAGAAGCCCACTATTGTTATTTTTGTGCTCTTATATTATTATTGTTATGTTGCCTTTGATTATATTGTGACCCCTTAGACTCCTATATATAGAAAGGAGGTTTTATCATTTGTATCATCCAAGAATTTTTCATTTGTGTAATGTAAAGGAGGTTTCTCCCTTGAAGAGGTTGATTTTGAAGGCGTTGATCTATATTTTCTTCTATTTTGTGAGTTGGTTGCATAGCATTTGATATCAGAACTTTGGATACTAGGGTTTCATTGCTCCAAATAGGTCATCGTGGAATTTTCATTATAATTTTTTTTCTACGATATTTCAGAACCTTAAAAAAAAACCCATTTGATCCGAAATCGCGTTGAACCTCGGGTCCGAATTTCATATTTTTTCTCACTATATTTTCAGAGATATGTTCCAACGAAGTTAGGGTTTTTGCAAGATCCCAAATTATATCTCAAACGGGGGACCTGGGGAAAATCTTCATAAATTTCTTTCTGAGAATCAGATTGAAATTTCGTAAGAAGTTACAGAAATATGACAGCCTATAGTTTTTTGTGTATCAGGTTCAGGTCCTAAGATCAAAACAGTGACACGTGGAACTTCCTACAAGTTCGCTCTACTGAACCAGTCTATAATCGGGTCATCGTGGGAGATTTGGCATAACTCTTCCTTGGAGAATCCAATCTTGATAATACTTGCGGGGTTGGAAAGAGGACTCAAAGGGATAACGCAGGACACAATTTTAAACCTTGGAGATCTTAAATTATAGAGATACAACAGATTCAATATCGAGCTCCTACAAAGTGAAAAAGGATGTGTAGTCTTTTTTTAAATTTTGCATAAGTTTGGTTTGAAAAATTAGTTTGAAGGAATTCAAAGGGAATAGTGAAGCATTATTATCATTAATTGATGCCTCA